>JAXQQM020077216.1:0-26187 GCA_034641835.2 Pinus albicaulis
TTGTCTGAGTATTAAAATTCTGTGTTTGGAGCATTACATATTACAATTGCACGGGCTACCAAAGACCATTATTAGAGACAGGGACAGCAGATTCGTGGGAGGATTTTGGCAGGAGTTTTTCAGGTTCGTTGGGACAGAGTTAACTCTGAGTATTACTTACCACCCGCAGATATATGGGAAGACCGATATAGTCAACAAATGGTAGGGATATCTTAGAAACTATGTGTCAGGCCAGCAAAAAACCTAAATAAAGCAGTTACACATAGGAGAGCATTGTTATAACGCCACTTATCACATATCAATTGGGATGACACCCTTCAAAGTCTTGTGTGGGTATGATGCACCAACGTTTCTGGATTGAGTGTTGGAGACAGCAAGGAACCTAAAGATAAGAATTGGATTTAGGAGAGTTAGGACTTTCTGCGACTTGGACTCCCTGAGCGCTCCCTACTTAAAAAAACGCTCAGGGAGCGAATGGGAGCAAAGAGGTAGGATCTACACTCTATAGTCTAATCTAGATTTTTTTTTCTATGTTGCATTTTAATTTGTTGAAAATGAAAAATTGAGATTTTTTTTCTATGTTGCATTTTTTCCCATTAGCATTTTGCATTCCTCCATTTTTTTCCAGGCTAAAATCTTGAAACATCATGGCTATATGGCTTGGCATTTTTTTCTTGTTGGTTCATTTTTTTGTTATTATGGTGTTGAAGAGTAGAAAAAAGAGGGTTATTCAAGAAGACAAGGATGAGGAAGTGGGTTATAGCAGATTTGATGAAAATAATGAAGAGGAGTACCATGGCGAGGAGGAAGGGGAGAGTGGAGATAATGAGACCACAGTGACACCAACTAAAATTGACCAAACACCATTGTGGAAATATGTTACTAGGCCTGAAGCAGGGAAAGTGGGTGGAACCACTAATTTTTTTTTCCCTCATTGGAATAAACAATACACAGGTTCATACACCCATGCTAAAAGGCACCTTTGTGGGAAAGGCCATGCGATGGAGATAAAAATGTAGGAATCAAAGCTTGTGTAAGTGTGTTAGCAACAGATAGAGCCAAATACATAAGGGAAGAAGAGGAAACCCAATACAAATTTAAAAGATCTAAGGGTTTCTTAGAATCTTATCCACCATCACATCATGCACAAAGAAGTCCATCAACTTCCACCCATGGCAGTGGATATGGAGGCACACCTAGAATGGGAGCAAACATCTCTTTAAGGCGTAGAACCATATCAGATTTCCTTGATGAAGGGTCTAGGAATGATGTGGATTCAAAAAAATTATGGTTTACCTATGCATGTGGGGTACCATTCAATGTTCTTCGCTCACCTTATTGGCATGAAATGGTTTCTGCCATTAATGATGCCCCTAAAGGATACAAGAGACCTAGGTATGACAAGGCTAGAACCATGGGACTTGATCATGAAAAAGCAAAAATAACTCATTCTTTGAGTAGAATGACAAGTTCTTGGAATGAGCATGGGGTGTCCATTGTATATGATGCATGGACAAATGTAAAAGGCAAGCCATTGATAAGTGTTTTTGTTGTGTCTGTTAGTGGTGCAATCTTCCTTTCATCATATGATTATTCAAATAAGTTCAAGACTGGCATCAACATTGCAGAACCATTACTTGAAACAATTGAACGTATTGGGCCATACAATGTGATGCAGCAACACTGCATTTTTTCCCAATTTGTGGATCTATGGGTTATGGGCCCACGATATGTACAAAATAGTTCACTATGTAGCAACAAAATTCGTCTCAATGCACCCTAGTACTAACTCTCGATCATGCACATGACATCGCTCTTAAACTACATAAAGAGGAATATACTCTTTAAGCCCGAGATCCATCGGCTATATCTCAGAATGTTCGGATCTTGAATAACATTCCACGTCCGTTTCAAGCATTTCGAGTCTGCCTACAACCGTTAACCCTCAGAGTCATTTCCACTCTGAATGGATATGAGCCATCCATCTCACCTCTACGCAGTGCACGCAAGATATCGATTTGAATGGCCACGTTTTTTTTTTTTTTTATGGGTCACCATCGATCCATTCTGTGATCGATGGTTGATCTTTGACATACGCAATTCCACACGGGATTCAAACTTGTACACGAAAAAATGAGTGTGCACTCTCCCTAAAACACACAGTCTCAAGGATTCCTGAAAAATTATAGCTCGTATACACATTGACCGAAATTCATACCAACAAACACAAGATTTCAATTATTTTCGAATTCGAAATACAACACGGCTTATATGAGCCAGGTTGCCCTCTCGGCACTTTGATGTTACATGGTGTCTGGCCTCTTTCTCACTATGTCGAAGGCTATAGTTATAAAGAATACAATACCTCGAATGGATCATTTCAGATCCATTCTTTTCTCTTAGGATCACGTAACAATTTCCTAAAATCATGCACTTTCCTATTTTTATAATAGGTTGACCATATCTACTTAGTGAGATGGCTTACAATCACTTAAAATAAGAATTTCATTATTAAACAATTAACAACTCAAACGAACATGAGTAAATCTCATCCTCATGCCATGCTTTCTCCTTCCAAAGCATTGGATTCCAATTTTAATTGAGGGTGCTCGGATGCTCTTGCATCAGACTCCCAAGGAACAAAAATTCTTATGACCTTCTAGTCATATGCCTCCTTCATCCCTTAGCAATTCTACCCACATCCTCTGTGGAATTTCCTTTATGATCTTTCCGTGAGCTGCAACAAAAACTCTGCAGTAACAAGTCCTCCCTGCTACACGATACCTCACCAAGCTTCTCTCCTCTGAGCTCAGTCTTTCGGCATCTCTCTGGTTCTCTCTTCTCTGGAACCATTTGAGCACTCCTTGCTCTAGGCTGCTGCAATCTTCTCACCTGCACAACTATATAAAGACCACAAACTCACCAATCTTCAACATAGTTGTACCTCCTTTTGCACGCAAACTCTTTCTCGCAGGAAATCTTTCCCTGCTCTAATACCACTTTGATGTAGCAACATTGCACTTTTTCCCAATTCGTGGATCTGTGGGTTATGGGCCCACGATTTGTATGAAATAATTCACTATGCAGCAACAAAATTCGTCTCAATGCACCCTGGTACTAACTCTCGATCATGCACATGACATTGCTCTTAAACTACATAAAGAGGAATATACTCTTTAAGCTCGAGATCCATCGGCTATATCTCAGAATTTTTGGATCTTAAATAACATTCCACGTTCGTTTCAAGCATTTCGAGTCTGCCTACAACTATTAACCCTCAGACTCATTCTCGCTTTGAATGGATATGAGCCATCCATCTCACCTCTATGCAGTGCACGCTAGATATCGATTTGAATGGCCACGTTTTTCTTTTGATGAGTCATTGCCGATCCATTCTGTGATCGATGGTTGATCTTTGACATACGCAATTCCACACGAGATTCAAACCTGTACACAACAAAACGAGTGTGCACTCTCCCTAAAACACACAGTCTCACGGATTCTTGAAAAATTATAGCTCGTATACACAATAACCGAAATTCATACCAACAAACACAAGATTTCAATTATTTTCGAATTCGAAATACAACACGGCTTATATGAGCCAGGTCGCCCTCTCGACGCTTTGATGTTACATGGTGTCTGGCCTCTTTCTCACTATGCCGAAGGCTATAGTTATAAAGAATACAATACCTTGAATGGATCATTTCAGATCCATTCTTTTCTCTTAGGATCACGTAACAATTTCCTAAAATCATGCACTTTCCTATTTTTATAATAGGTTGACCATATCTACTTAGTGAGATGGCTCACAATCTCTTAAAATAAGAATTCCATTAATAAACAATTAACGACTCAAACGAACGTGAGTAAATCTCGTCCTCATGCCATGCTTTCTCCTTCCGAAGCATTGGATTCCCATTTTAACTGAGGGTGCTCGGATGCTCCTGCATCACAATGTCATCCAAGTCATCACTGATAATGCTGCTAATTGTAAGGCAGCGGGAAGAATTATTGAGGATAAATACCCCAACATATTTTGGTCTGGGTGTTTAGTTCACACAATGAAGCTTTTGATGCATGATATAATTAAAAACAAACAACCTCAATTCAGATGGATTGGTGATTTGTACAAGAGAGGCAAAAAAATGATAAGATTTATTACAAATCATAGCAATACCCATGGGCTTTTTCATAGTCACTCAAGATTGGAGTTGTTGAATATTGCAAAGACTAGATTTGCTAGCTATTACCTCATCTTCAAGAGCCTTTTGAAGGTAAGAGAGTCATTGGCTAGCATGGTATCACGTCCACAGTGGTAGGTATTAAAGGACTAGGCAACAACATCAGTTGACAGGCAAGGTTTTGAACAGGTGGAGGAGACCGCTCTTGATGGTCTGCTTTGGGCACGTGTGAGGGAAATTTTGAATTTCACCAATCCCATTTATAACATGATTCTCTTTGCAGATACAGATAAACCAGTGATTAGGGAGGTGTATGAAATTGCATTGCCCAGATAAATCGGTGATTGGGGCAAATAAAAGATGTTAAGGAAAATGATCCCAACTTGTATTCAATGATTCACAATTGTGTGTGTGCACGGTGGATATGGTGCAATAAACTTAATGTTCCACTACATGCCTTAGCATATATCGTTATGCCAAAATACTACTCTCCATCTTGGTTGGGCCAACCTGCACCTAGGGGTGGGGTTAGGATCAAACCTCATACAGATCTAGAGGTACAAGAGGGATATATGAAAGCATTAGACAAGTTGGTCCCTGACAAGGAGGAGTGTGCTAATTTGCGCCTTGAATTAGGTAGATACTTCAGTTGCACTGGTTTGTTTGGTTCTTTGCATGCAATGGAAGATAGAGACAGATTTGATGCTCTCACATGGTGGGAAGCATATGGCGGCATGGGACTTTTGCCAAAACTGGCAAAAAAAGTTCTCTCACAAGTTGTAAATACTTCTTCTGTAGAGAGGTATTGGAGCACCTATAGCTTCATCCATAATGTGAGAGGAAACAGACTCAATGAAAACCGAGAAGAAAGCTTGGTCTATGTGCACTAAAACTTGAGGTTGTTGAGTCATTATTGTGATCGGGCTTATGAGGATCTATCATATAAAGTTTGGGACAACAACCCAGAGGACAATAATTTGGAGGACGGAACTATACATCTAGAAGAATTGGAAGCAGAACTTTTGAGAGATGAGGATGAAACAACGGTAGCCATGCCACCGCCATCCAGTAGCGGTGTCGGTGCCAGTGTTCAAGTTCCAACTATTGTTCCTTTGCTAACGCAGCCTCCACCTACATCCTCACATGGAGGGCATGTGCCTTCTAGCTATGGTCATGGTACTATGCGGGAGGAGACTGCTGCAAGACCACCATTACCACACGCTGCGCAAAAATTAGACATTTCAAGTGGCATGAGGCCAAGAAATAGATAAAATAGATTTACAGTTTACTAGTCTTTTCTATTTTCTAGTAGTTTTTAACTTTTTATAACTGTTAAAACTTGACTCTTTCATATTTATTATGATATTTGTTGTAAACAATATATGACAATTTAAGTTTGAAGTTTGAAACTTTGAAGTTGGCAGTTACAAGTTTATAACTCATTATGAATTATGAATATGATGCTTCATGAAAGTTGAAAGTTGTTTCATGTCGTTTCATTTTATAACATTTCATTTCATGTTAAATATTCTTTTTTGTAATGGTTACACTTAGCTTACAAGTACAACCATGGTGATTAATGAATCAATGATGATAAATGTTATATATTGAATTTTGAAAGTATGAAACTTTAAGATTGATGAATCATGAGACTCAAGAGTTAATATGTTGTATGTTTCTAACTTGTGGATGTGGTTGATGAAGATTATAACCTCTAGATGATTGATGTTATAAGGTTCAATCTATGTTTTTATGTTTTTTGTCTAATTCATCATTCTACATGCTTTTGTTGACATATATGCTACAAAATATATATATATATATATATATATATATATATATATATATATATATATATATATATTATAAAAAAAATGCTCCCAGATCGGGAGCTTCTGAAAATGGCGCTCTCGCTCCCACTCCTACTCCCCATTTTCACTCCCTCTCTCAAGTAACCTTGGTTTTAGCCTCTCCACAAAGTTTTGAGGCTAAAACACCTTCAATGCTACAAAAACTAACATCCCTCTTAGCGAGGAAGGTATTCTCTTTCTAGTGTTGCACATCCTGCCACAACACCCTTTCTCTGAACCACCCTCTGTCAAGCTGTTGATGTCTGGCCATTTCCCACCAACCACTGTGCAACTCTGATGTTGCATCTATGTTGTTGTTGACACTACCATCCTGCTGCCAAATCTGCATCTGCAATGCAACCCCCTCTCATTTGTTATTGTTGCAACTGCAACTACTGCAAATGAGAAGCATCCAAAATACTAAATCAACAGCGTTCAATGTGATGCATCTGTCTGCTGAGTCTTGACTACTACTAGCTACTGCACTGTCCACTGAAGAATCTTTGTTGTTGTTGACTCTGAATTGTGCCACTCTACACTGCTGCCAACTCTGCACTGCACTCTCCAGCACCTGATTGCTACGTGAAAATTCCTTAATTGGAATCCTATTGTAGCAACTGGCATTATTTCTCCTAATTCTTAATTAATTTAAGAATTCATCTACTACGGCAAATATCGAAATAAACACACTACAACCTATACAAATAAAACGTTGGAAGCTGAGAAATGCAAGCACACACAAAAAAATAACACAATTATTTTTGGACAAAAGTCCCCAGAAAAACCCAATGCGGGAAAACCGATGCAGCAGCTAAGGGTTTTATTATTATGCAACAGTGAAATTCTGAGTACAATCTAGATGCCTAAAACTAGCAATCCACAGCAAGAAAATCTAAGCAAAATTATTGAAGGGAATTTACCCTTCCTCCACAAGAAATCCCGGCATAACTTGCCTACAACAAACTTGGCCTCCTAAAGTTTTTGTGTCACCCTCTGCGCTGCACTACGAAGTCACTATGGCATCAAGCCTCTGACTGGTGTCTGATAAAGTCATTTTGCCTTCTACTGTTGAGAAAGTCGCCTCTTCGGCCTTCTGGAACCTCTGCCCAGCCTTTGGATCTAAGAACGACTCTCTCCAGCAAATTGAATTGCCCTCACTGAAGCTACTGCACAGAGATTTGCGTTGCCTCACTGGGATAACTCGACCCTCTTGCTGCTGCCTCTCTGAATATGCAAAAATTCCTCTGGATCACTATCCCTGCCCCTCACAAACTACTTCGATCTCTAGCTCACTCCAGCAACTGACTGTTGCTACTCAGGAAATCGATCTGCCAATAAATCGAACTGCTCAAGTGTGTTCTCCATCACCACATGAATCTCCTCTTATAATCCACTTATAATCCACTGTTGGAGCACCAACAGCCAAGATTAAAACATAATCGATGGCTAAGATCATCTCTGGATCGATCAATGTGAGTTTCTAAATTATTCTTGCCTTGA
Organism: Pinus albicaulis; assembly: GCA_034641835.2. Taxonomy (NCBI): domain Eukaryota; kingdom Viridiplantae; phylum Streptophyta; class Pinopsida; order Pinales; family Pinaceae; genus Pinus; species Pinus albicaulis. The sequence continues at coordinate 7,535 of JAXQQM020077216.1, forward strand.
CTTAATTAATATTGATTAATTAACCTGTTTTCCTAAGTTTAGACTTAGGAAACATTAAAAAAAATGGTTAATAATATAATTAAGTCACGTCTAGGCAGAATTTCCAGAAACAATTTCTGGGTTTTGTAGATCTCATGTATTCTAGCCTCCCCACAAGGTTTCGTGGCTACAACACATTTGATGCTACAAAAAATAACACTCCCTCTTAGCGAGGAATGTGTTCTAGTGTTGCACATGCCGCCACAACACCTTGTCTTTGTATCATCTCCTGTCACGATGTTGATGTCTGGCTACTGCTGCCCACCAACCACTGCTCAAGTTTGGTATATGTTGCATCTATGTTGTTGCTAACCCTGTTGTACTACTACCAAGACTGAATATGCACTACAACTTGTTGATTTTTGTGTAGCTTGGGAGGTGCTCCAAGCCTTAGTGATCAAGGGTTAGAGGTCAAAAGCACCACAACTAGGCTTGTGGGCTTGAAACCCAAGCTTGGGGGTTTTGCACCCATCAATGTTTGGGCCAAAACCATGATGAGTTTTCAACATGTGATGGATGACGATGATAGTGCTCGTCGAGATGAATCTGATGCATCGAAAATCATCTGATTCCGAGTTGTCGTCGAGGAGAAATGAAGTTTTGAAGTTTACAAGTAATTATTGGTTTTCAAGTCATGTAGGCTTGTTGTAAAATTTGGCCAATAGATGTGTCTCTTCATCTATTCATGGAAGCCCCTCATTTGGCTATAAAAGGAGGGTGAATTGATGTGTTTTTAGTCATCCATTTGAGGCAACATCCTCTCAAGAAAAGGAGCTTTGAAATTAGCCCTAGCCACACCAGGAAGGAGAGGCCTAGACAGCATGGAGGAGCAGGTCCGAAGTCTACAATGGAGGCCGAGTGAGGAGGCTGGTGCAGAATGTCTTTGGGCTATTCAAGTTGTTTTGAAGGCCGAGTAGGTTTGTTGTAAGGCCGAGTTGTTAAGGGGCAAGGACATTGTTATTGGAGGTGTGTTTGGGCATTGTTTGGAGGGTAGGTGCTACAGTAGGGTATTTTGTGGTAGGTCGCAGGCCATAGCACACAGCCAAGAGCTGCGTAAGGGGTGTTTAAGGGGAGATACCCATCCTAGAGTGCAACGTGGCAAGGAAGGAGCCCTCTCAAGGTATGTCGCAGCCGTTATAGGGCTTGTTTGTTGACTGTTACGTGGAGTTAGGGCTGCAGCACGTGCCATAACCAGGGTTGTGACAAACAACAAAGTCAAACATCATTACAGTTGTATCTTTGGAGGGATGTTGGGTCAAAGAGTTTGACCAGAGCATGGATTGCTTGATGGGTAGCTTGAGGAGATCTTAGGAGTTGTTTGGAGAAGCCCACGTGGGCTATTGGGAAGCCTACAAAGAAACCAAGGTGACAGCAGGCACATCAGATTAGAAGGCAAGAGGACAATAACAAGGAGAGTTGCAGATGTTCCCTTGGTTGATGAGTTGATGGTGTCCTAGGCAAGGACATTTTGATGTGCCCAGATTTGTGCAATAGCTCCTCTATTCCAGAGCAAAGGGCGGATTGGTGAAGTCTGTGGGCAATCGTGTGTAAGTCTCTCCTAGGTGTGGGGATGCCTTAACTAGGTTCAGATGCTACAACGTGGACTTGGTCTCTCGTGGACTGTTGGAGGGCAGCATGACAGAGGACCAAGTGTGGACGATATTGGGCACTTATAGTCTACTAGAGGACAGCGTAATAGTGTCTAAGTTGGTGCTGAAGTGCAGCACCTTGATGAACAAAGGTGACTACTATCCTGGCAGTTGTTGGAGCTCAAGGGTCTGATCAACCAGGAGTGAGATTGTGTAGCCAGAGACGTGTCTAGAGAAGGACTTCTATAGCAGATGATGGGTAGTCCTCCTAGCCTGTGTTCATTGTGGGAGATGGACATCTTGCTATGATAGGTGGCAGCCCTATGTGCCCTTTGTTGGTCTTCATCATTGCAGCAGAGGAAGGCCATAGTGGTTTGAAGTCCCTAAGTAGCTAAGGAACAACAGTGGGCAGATTGAGAGTTGTTCACAAGTGGAGATGTGAACAACTCGACAGGAGTCTCGATGTGTTGTGCCATTGATGGACGAAGGGACAACTAGAGAGCAGATTGGATAGCCGAGATTCAGTGGCCAAATGGACTTGGAGCATTGATAGAGGCAGGAGCTGCAGATCGAGAGCCAAAGGACTAGACAAGTACAGGGTACGACCGAGAGGAGTTGTGAGAGCATGCTACAGCCAGATGGTCAGAGTATTTTGTTTTGTATCTTGTACTAGTTGAAGTATGAGGGTCATTACCCCTAGTACGGGAGCCCTAGACAGGTGTATTATATGTTGTTAATATAACGAAGTTGGGTTGAAAATTAAAAAGTTGTCTATATTCTGTGCATTTGTGATTTACTGTTGTTTATATTCCGCTGTGCAAAGTAGTTCTGTTGAGATTCTTGTTTGGTAGCATCAAATATTTTAAGACTATCCTAGACCCAAGGTAGTGGAAATTCAACATGGTTTTAGAGCATATTTGAGCTACTTTGAGAGTCATTGAATCAGAGTGTGCACAGGGAAGCAAGTTAGAGGGAGTTGTCAGTGTCTAGATCATGGAGCAGAGGGTTTAGCTAAAGACATGGAGATGTGGTCTTGATATGTAATATTCCCAATTAGCTTTGCTAATTGGAATATTGCATTTTTGTGTTATTTTGCTGCTTTAGATAGGAATAATAAATAAAGTGAGAAATAAGAGGGGTCACCTCACTTTAGCCACCTCACTTTATAATAAAGTGTTCTTTTTGCTAGTAGCTTGACGTTGTAACTTAGAGAGGGGGCCTTGGGGGTCCACGTGGGTGATGGAGGAGACATAAAGTTAACCCAAGGTAAACTGCGCAGATCCAGGGTGAGTGAGTTGGAGGGAGATTGGTGCTATAAAAGGAGAGGCTCTCACCTCATTTGATGATCCATGATTTGATATTCTTATTGATAGCTAGACTTTGTCTGCTTCAGCACGCCGGTTGTTTAGTCGGTCTGCAGCACTGCTTAGTGCACGAGTGTCTCCGGTCGGAGATCTCACCCTTAGCCTCGGAGAACTTCGAGTGCACCTTTATTAGGTTTTTAAGTTTCACCCTTAGCTTCGGGGGGGACTTTTTCTTCGGTGCCCCTTTCATAAAGGTTTTCGATGTAAACGACGGCCCGATTGCGAAGCATGTACGAGGAGGAGAAGCCCTCTTGTGCGTTGCGCGAGCAAAGAAGGAGGACGGCGGTTGGAGAAGGACGACGTGTATGCGAAGGAGACGGCGACTCGCCCGCCGGGGGAGAGAGTGGGAGCGACATCCCAAGAACGCGATTCGAGGCCCGGCGAGCGACGTGCGAGCGAAGGACGCTGATCAAGCCTAGAGTGAGGACGCTGTCCATTCTTGGAGGTAAGGGTTGCAGATCTGAAGGTTTCTTGTCAGATCCAGCTTTGTGAAGGATAGATCTTGCAGATCTAGTCCTGTATGTTGCAGATCTAGCCTTGTATGAGCTTTGTGAAGGATAGATCTTACAGATCTAGTCCTGTATGTTGCAGATCTAGCCTTGTATATTGCAGATCTGAGGGTTTTGCAGTAGATCCAGCTTGAGGAGTGACAGATCTGAGGAGATGTTGACAGATCTAGTCCAGATCTGAAGGGGAAACACCAGATCTAGCCCTAGAGGCTGTAGATCTGAGGAGATAGTTCCAGATCTAGCATAGATCTGAGGAATTGGCAGCAGATTGGGTTTTGGAGGACGCAGATCAGGAAAGGGAGGACGCAGTTGTGATAGGAGGCTTCAGATCCATCAGGTGGGACGCAGATCTGAGGAAGCAGATCATTGTGAGGAGTGCTTAACAGCGTTTTCCAGGATCCTGTAGCAGCTTCATCTGTCTGGAGAGTTGAGGGCTTGGTGCTTTATCTGTTTCTGCGCTGTCACTGGCAGAGACAACGTTTTCCATTTGAGAGGGTTTGCAGACTTCAGCCCCAGCGCAGTTCATCTTCAGCTTGCAGAGCAGCCAGGACGCTGTCCTTGTTGCAGCCACTTTTCTGTTGAGAGGGTCTCCACCTGCCTAGGGCAGGGATAGGTGCACTTACTCTGATTTATTGTACTCCTCTCTATGTACTTTTTGATTAATAAAATGGCTCAGATTTTGGTGTTACATGTGTCATGATTCAGTGATCTGGTTCAGTTTATATCTGTATTAGTGCATTTCTGTTTATTACTGGTTATTTCCCTTTGGGGATATTACAGTGGTATCAGAGCTCTGATCTGGCTCAGCCTGTGGTGTTAGCACTCTATGGCACCTAGGGGTCACCCCACTCTCCTTGGGGGAGGTGATTCTGATTCAGAAGACGAACGGAGGAATCCAATGGAGGCTATGTTGGCAAGATTGGCTGAGAAGTTGAGTGAGAAGATGGATGCAAAGATGGATGCATTCATGCAGGAGGTAACCAGGAAGGTTGCAGGGGTAACGCAGAAAGAACCCCCTAGGGTCTTTCAGGTAGGGGAAGGATCGGGAACATCTAGTTGCATACCAGATGCTATACCCATTATGGCAGCGCAGAAGGCCGATTCCATGGACACGCGACCTACCATGCCTACTTTCCCGGTAGAGGAAGTGGAGCAAACGGCATCAAGAGATGAGGGTCCCGATCTACATGCAGTTTGGTTTGCAGATTGGAGAAGTTTGGGGCCGGAATTCATGGAGGCTCTCCCTTTCAATCAATATCTGCAGTACCGAGGCGGCGGTAAGCCTCATGATCGAAATAAGGGACGGGGTTCCCACCGTGACAGTAACCGTGCAGCCAGCAAATTTCATTTGCCGATGTTCGATGGGTCCTCAAAGACCACAGCCAGGTCTTGGGTGGAAAAACTAGACCTCTATTTTCAGCTTAACCAGATGCCGGAAAAGGAGGCCATTAAGATGGCTGCATTACATCTAGAGGGTGAGGCCCAGAACTGGTGGTTTCATGGATTGACCACACTGGGGCATTCCACAGTGACTACATATGCTGAGTTCACCAGGAGGGTGGTGAAACGTTTTGATCAGAAGGACCCCGATCAGCCTTTCCTCGAGCTGACCAAGCTCAAACAGACAGGTAGTGCAGAGGCATACATCTCGGACTTTTTGAGGGTTTCAGTGATGGTACCTGACATATCAGCAGCTCGGTTGGTCACGATGTTTTTGGACGGGCTGTCAGAGCCACTTCGTGGTCTAGTCCGGTCAAACAAACCGGCTACACTTCAGGATGCTATCGGCAGGGCCCGTGACCTACAGGATGTGTTGCCCAGGACTCGGCCACCTTATCCCCAGAGACAGGCTTTCCAGCCTAAGGGTAAGGACACGAGGGTTCCGCCTCCCAAGGCGAATCCGGGACGAGGACAGTATGATGATGAGGCTAGGAGAGAGCTGAGACGGAAGCGATTGTGCTTCACCTGCCAGGAGCCGTGGGCACCGGGACACAAATGCACCGCAGGGAAGGCACATTTCATAGAGGTCTTCTCCGAGGGCAGCGGAGAAGAGGATGAGTTGGAGGATGAGGAGGCAGGAGAGTGTTATGCAGCGCAGAGTGCCTTACCACCTCCACCACCAGATGCGGGAGAGGCATCATTTGCCCCTACTGGGGGAGCTCTAGCAGCATTACGAGGAGTCCCCAAGTATCTGACATTGCGCGTACGTGGGACAGTACGGGGTCAGCGTGTTTCAGTTCTAGTTGACAGTGGGGCCACCCACAATTTCATCGATGCCCGGATGGTAGCACGAAGAGGCATACCCACAGAGAGCTTTGATGGGTTTTCAGTTCTGGTTCCAGGAGATCAGACCATGGCCTGTGCTCGATATGTACCTGAGTTATCAGTGACGATGGGCACCTATACGTTGACTGATCACTTCTTTGTAGTGGACATTCCGGACACCAATGTGATATTGGGAGTGCAGTGGCTTATCACTCTGGGAAAGGTCACCACAGATTGGAAGGCCTTGGAAATGGAGTGGGATGATCCCAAGACGGGGAGGCATGAGAAGATCCGAGGTCAGAACACATATCCGCCCCAGACAGTATCGGCACACAGCATGGATGCGACATTCCGCAGGGGAGATATAGAGTGGGCAGTTGAGCTGCGGGCTTCAGAGATGGTAGATACAGGCAGGGCGGTGCACCCTGATCTACAGACTCTTCTCGACAGATATGCAGTAGTGTTTGGAGACATTCCACCAGGACAGCCACCAGATCGGGGGTTTGAGCACACGATAGAGTTGGAGCAGGGGATACAGGCGGTGATCACCACCCCTTATAGGCATCCTAAGGCCTACAGGGATGAGATAGAGAGGGCCATTCAGGAGCTGTTAGCCCTTGGGCACATTCGGCCCAGTACCAGTCCTTTCGCTTCTTCAGTAGTGCTGGTGAAGAAGAAGGACGGCACATTACGCATGTGCATTGATTACAGGGCACTGAACAAGAAGACTTTGAAGAACCGGTACCCCATTCCCCGGATCGATGAGTTGATGGACGAGTTGAGAGGAGCACGTTTCTTCTCAAAGATTGATTTGAGGTCCGGGTACCATCAGATACGCATGAGGGAACAGGACGTTCCCAAAACTGCTTTCAGGTGTCATTATGGGCACTTTGAGTTTTTGGTCATGCCATTTGGACTGACCAATGCACCTACCACTTTCCAGTATTGCATGAACCATATCTTCAGGGAGCATCTGAGGAAGTTCGTGCTGGTCTTCTTTGATGATATTCTCATATACAGCAGGACTTGGGAGGAGCACCTCCAGCACATAGAGACAGTTTTGCGCATCCTGGAGGAGCAGCAATTCTTTGCCAAACTCTCCAAGTGTGAGTTTGGTTTGACAGAGATGTTGTATTTGGGACACATCATAGGAGTGGACGGAGTGAGAGTCCATGACGAGAAGATCCGGGCTATCAGGGACTGGCCAGAGCCGCGGAATGTGACAGAACTTAGAGGGTTCATTGGTATCTGCCCTTATTACAGGAAGTTCGTCAAGGGCTTCTCACAGCTTGCTGCACCCCTCACGGAGCTGACGAGGAAGGGGGCATTCAGTTGGACGGACACCGCACAGCGAGCCTTTGATAAGCTCAAAGAGGTGATGAGTAGTTGTCCGGTGTTGGCATTGCCTGATTTCACTCAGCCCTTTATCCTAGAGTGCGATGCATCAGAAGAAGGGATTGGAGCAGTTTTGATGCAGGAGGGTCACCCGATTGCATTCGAGAGCCGGAAACTCCTTCCACATGAGAGACTTTATCCTATCTATGATAAGGAGATGTTGGCCATTATGCATGCATTGGCCAAATTCCGGCAGTACTTGGTAGGCGGCCGATTTAGAGTCAGGACAGATCATAACAGCCTGAAGTACTTTTTGGAGCAGAACCAGTTGCAGGAGAGGCAGCAGAAGTGGATCAGCAAGATCCAGGCTTATGACTTTGACATAGAGTATGTCAAAGGGAAGAACAATGTGGTAGCAGATGCCCTTTCTCGTAGACCAGCTACATTATCCCTCATGAGCTTGGACGCTGATTGGAAGGCTCGGCTACTGGTTGAGTATTCCAAGGATAGATTTGCATGCGAGGTGCTGGATGGACAGATAGCGGATAGCAGATACAGGGTGGCAGATGAGGTCATCTATTACAGGTATCGGATCTTCTTGACTGAGAGATCTCAGCTCAAGGAGAAGATACTCCATGCCTCTCATGATTCACCATTGGCGGGCCATCAGGGGTTCACCAAGATGTACAGGGCTATCCGGCAGAGATTTGCATGGAAGGGCCTCAAGGAGGACGTACTCCAGCATGTCAGGGAGTGCGAGGTTTGCCAGCGGAACAAAGGGGAGATGAACCATCCTGCAGGGTTGTTACAGCCGCTTCCCATTCCTGAGGGGAAGTGGGAGAGTGTCTCGATGGACTTCATCACGGGTTTGCCCACAGTGCAGGGCAAGGACTGCATCTTCGTAGTAGTTGACAGGCTAACGAAGTATGCTCACTTCTTTGCCATTTCGGCACACTACACAGCAGCACAGGTGGCAGAGTTGTTTTTCCGGGAGGTTTTCAGATTGCATGGTCTACCCAAGACCATTGTTAGTGACAGGGACAGCCGCTTTATGGGTGGATTTTGTCAGGAGCTCTTTCGACTAGTAGGGACTGAGTTGACACCGAGCACCAGCTATCATCCCCAGACGGACGGGCAGACAGAGATAGTTAACAAGTGGCTGGAGGGCTACTTGCGTAACTACGTCAGTGGGCAGCAGCGAGCATGGCTGAAATGGCTACATCTGGGTGAGTACTGCTACAACACAACCCATCATATGTCTATCGGCATGACACCGTTTTATGCGTTGTATGGATATCATTCCTTGTCTTTTGTGGATGTGATGTTTGGAGTTAGCAGGGCTCCACGAGCCAAACTATGGATCCAAGAGAGCCAAGACATCCTTCGGACTCTCAAGGACAACATAGCCACCGCACAAAATCAGCAGAAATTATATGCAGACAGGGGCCGAGTGGAGAGACACTTTGAGGTAGGGGATTTGGTCTACTTGCGGTTACAGCCATACCGCCAGTCTTCACTCAAACAGGAGGGGGCAGAGAAGCTTAAGCCTCGTTTTTATGGACCATACAGGGTGATTCGGAGGATCGGACAGGTTGCATATGAGTTGGAGTTGCCCCAAGGCAGCCGGATTCATAATATTTTCCATGTATCATGCCTGAAGAAGGCACTGGGCCAGCATGTGACAGTCACCGGGGAGCTACCTCCGACAGATGATGAGGGGCACTTGGTATTACAGCGAGAGGCCATTATTGACACCAGGGAGAGACAGTTGCGTAGCAGGAAGATCAGAGAGTTCCTGGTGAGATGGAAGAATCTGCCAGATGAGGATGCCACTTGGGAGGATGAGAAGATCTTGCAGCATCCCTCACTTCAGTTGCTTGAGGACAAGCAACGTTTTGCCGGGGGAGACTGCAATATTCCCAATTAGCTTTGCTAATTGGAATATTGCATTTTTGTGTTATTTTGCTGCTTTAGATAGGAATAATAAATAAAGTGAGAAATAAGAGGGGTCACCTCACTTTAGCCACCTCACTTTATAATAATGTGTTCTTTTTCCTAGTAGCTTGACGTTGTAACTTAGAGAGGGGGCCTTGGGGGTCCACGTGGGTGATGGAGGAGACATAAAGTTAACCCAAGGTAAACTGCGCAGATCCAGGGTGAGTGAGTTGGAGGGAGATTGGTGCTATAAAAGGAGAGGCTCTCACCCCATTTGATCATCCATGATTTGATATTCTTATTGATAGCTAGACTTTGTCTGCTTCAGCACGCCGGTTGTTTAGTCGGTCTGCAGCACTGCTTAGTGCACGAGTGTCTCCGGTCGGAGATCTCACCCTTAGCCTCGGGGGACTTCGAGTGCCTGCCCTGGTAAGGTTTTTCCGGTTTCACCCTTAGCTTCGGGGGACTTCGAGTGCCCACCCTAGTAAGGTTTTTGATGGTCGCGGCGGCATTTACGAGCACATCAGGGAGGAGGAAAGCCCTCTTGTGTTTCTTGTGAGCAAGAGAAGGAGGACGAATCTTTGAGGAGATGGGCCATTTATTTTATACGAAGAGAGGGACAGTATTCCTTGCGGGAAAGGAAGGACCAATCCCAAGGAGGGCCCTTGATTCCCGGGCTGGCGAGAGAAGCAGTTTGAGGCGGAAGGACGAGTCAAGCCCGAGTGAAAGGACGGAGTGTCCCATTCTTGGAGGTGAGGGGTTGCGAATCGAAGGTTTCTTGTCGAGATCTAAGCTTGTGAAAGGATAGATCTTGCGAGATCTAGTCCACAGCTATGTTGCGATTCTAGCCTTGTATATTACGAATCGAGGGTTTTGCAGTAGATCCAGCTTGAGGAGTGACAGATCTGAGGAGATATTGACAGATCTAGTCCAGATCTGAAGGGGAAACACCAGATCTAGCCCTAGAGGCTGTAGATATGAGGAGATAGTTCCAGATCTAGCATAGATCTGAGGGATTGGCAGCAGATTGGGTTTTGGAGGACGCAGATCAGGAAAGGGAGGACGCAGTTGTGATAGGAGGCTTCAGATCCATCAGGTGGGACGCAGATCTGAGGAGCAGATCATTGTGAGGAGTGCTTAACGGCGTTTTCCAGGATCCTGTAGCAGCTTCATCTGTCTGGAGAGTTGAGGGCTTGGTGCTATATCTGTTTCTGCGCTGTCACTGGCAGAGACAGCGTTTTCCATTTGAGAGGGTTTGCAGACTTCAGCCCGGCGCGGTTCATCTTGACTGCCAGACGCGGAGGCCAGCCTGTCCTTGATGCGATTTCTTTATTGAGAGGGTCTCCACCTGCCTAGGGCAGGGATAGGTGCACTTACTCTGATTTATTGTACTCCTCTCTATGTACTTTCTGATTAATAAAATGGCTCAGATTTTGGTGTTACATGTGTCATGATTCAATGATCTGGTTCAGTTTATATCTGTATTAGTGCATTTCTGTTTATCAGCACGCATAAAGTTGATAGAAGTTCAATCAAAGAAAAAATCAAAAATTAAGAAATGGAAAATGTCAAAATCCGATCATGAGCGGATTATTGAGGATGGAATTCCATTAGAATTTTTTTGAGTGAAGTGTCAAACAATTTATTATCTTTGGATTAAATATGTTTTAGAACTTCCAGTACTCAACTTGACTGTGCCCGCTTATGTTGTTTGTGATTTATCATGCCTAAGTATTTGGGTCTAGCCGTGCTGGTATCATTTAGTAGTTTTCTATACATGTGTATTGATTAAATATTTATATGTGTTAGGATATATATATATATATATATATATGTATATATATATATATTCCCTAGATGAATTAATTTGTTCCATATATAGTTCTCGATGACCATCTCAGTTTAATTGTTTCACTTGTGCTTATGAGTCAAATTAAGTTATGACCAACCTCAAAGACGATAACAAGTAGTTTGTCCTTGCTGGAATCTAAACTTTAAATTTCAATTTTAATGTGTATGTCTAGACTCTTTCCTTTGTGTTCTGGTCAAAAGGTAGATTCTACTTTTGTTTCAGGTTTTTCCAGTAAAGAATTGCCACCAAATGATTGCCTAAAATCTTAATAATTAATACCATATATATCTCACTCTCCAGTATTATTAGGTTTAATTAAGTTATAACACAAAAATAAATCTACATTGTTAATAATTTTTTGTGCTTACACTAAAATCAATGCACACTATTAATCCAATGGCTTTAAAATTAATGTACCATCATACATCTAATTACATCAAATCAGAAATCATATCTGATGAAATCAATGGGGATTGTCTTGTTACAAGTAACATAATTTCAATTTACCATATGTGCAAATGCAGGTTTTGAATGTTGTGTAGCTTGACTCCAAATAGAAGAAAAGAGATATCAACGCCTTAGAAATAAGCCACTTCAAGGGGGCAACCTTCAATACATTACATGAATGAACAATTCTTGGATGATACAAATTACAAAACCTCCTTTCTATATATAGGAGTCCATGGGGCCATAATGTAATCCTAGTGGGGCCACAATGTAATCCTAGCCGACCTAACAATAATAATTTAAGGGCACAATAATAACAATATGGGGGTTACGGGGGTACAATAATAACAATAAGGGGGTTACAATAACAACAATAAGGGACAATACTAGTAATATAGGGACCTAACATGCCCCTCTCCTTCAAAAAAGTGTTGTCCTCAACGCTTGAGTAGCTCTGGGTGCTTCTGTATAGAATTCTCATCCTCCCATGTAGAATCTTCAGTGGGTAAGTTCTTCCACTTGATGAGATACTCTGAAATTGATCGATTCCGTAGTTGTCGAGTTCTTGTTTCCATGACCGCTTCTGGTTCCAATATGATTTTTCCTTCCTCATCAAGTTCTGGCAATATTGTTTGAGCTGGAAGATTTTCTCCTATAACCTTCTTTAAGCATGAAACATGGAAAACTGGATGTACTCGCGAAGAAGCAGGAAGCTCCAATTTGTATGCCATAGTACCAATCTTTTGCAACACCTTGTAAGGACCATAGTACTTTGGCTATAATTTATTATCCTTCTTAGCTTGCTTGAGGGACATTTGTTTATATGGTTGTAGCCGTAAAAATACCCAATCTCCTATATCAAAACTTCTCTCGCTGCGATGTTGATCTGCCTCTTGTTTCATTCGATTTTGTGCCAAATTCAGGTTATCCTTTAAGAGTTGGAGAACTTCTTGCTGATGCTCGACGTGATCTTCCACTGCTTGAACCTTCGAATTTTCCCTTAAAGATGATGTGATCGATGGTGGATGATATCCATAAGTGCCATAAATGGGGTCATTTTTGCTGCAGTATGGAAGGAAGTGTTATACCACCATTCAGCGAGAGGTAACCACTTGACCCATTGTGTTTGTTTATCGGATACAAAACAACGAAGATATCCTTCCAAACATTTATTTACTATCTCAGTTTGACCATCAGATTGAGGATGATAAGATGAGCTATGAGCTAATTGAGTACCCAAACAAGAAAATAACTCCGTCCAAAAATTTCCAGTATAAATGGGATCTCTGTCGCTCACAATAACCCTTGGGCTTCCATGTAGCTTTTGAATTCTGTCCATAAATGTAGTAGCAACTGTACTTGCTTTAAATGGATGAGATAATGCACAAAAGTGTGCATATTTGGTAAGTCTATCAACTACCACCATGATGACACTCTTTCCTTCGGACTTAGGTAAACCTGTGATAAAATCCATTGAAATCTCCTCCCAGCGTTGACTTGGAATGGATAAAGGTTGTAGAAGTCCTGGGGTCTTAATTGTTTCCACTTTATTCTGCTGGCAAACCAAACATTCCGCCACAAACTTTCGAATATCAGATTTAAGGCCATCCCAAAAAAATTCTTTCTTCACCCAGTGGTAAGTTTTTAAAAATCCTGAGTGTCCTCCTAAAGGAGAAGTGTGCAATTCCAGAAGAATCTTTTGTTTTAGTTGGGAATTCTTACAAAGATATAAGCGATCTTTGTACCATAAGGAATCATTTTTCCAACTAAATGTATCGGATGTACTAGGATCTTGCTGCAACTTTTGAATGAGTGTCCATACATCTTTGTCCTTCTTCCATTCATCTCTTGCTTCGGTTATCCAATCCGGTTGGATAATAGAAATGGCACAAAGCAATGCTTCCACCTCTTCATTCTTTCTTGAGAGTGCATCTGCAGCAACATTAAGCTTTCCTTTTTTGTAGATTATTTCAAAGTCATAACCCAACATCTTTGTGACCCATTTTTGCTGCTCTTCTGATGATAGTCTTTGTTCCAAAAAGTGTTTAAGACTATCATGATCGATTTTTACCTTGAAGTGTCTTCCCATTAGGTAAGTTCGCCATTTCTTTAGTGCATGCAGTATTGCTAACATTTCCTTCTCATAAATAGGTTTATGTAAATACTTTCCTTTGATTGGACGACTTTCAAAAGCAATGGGTCTTCCTTCCTGCATTAAAACCGCACCAATTCCATTTTCTGAGGCATCACATTCCACAATAAAGGTTTTTGTGAAGTCTGGCGTAGCTAAGACCGGTGCTAGGCACATTGCCTCTTTAAGACGTTCAAAGGCCTTAGTTGCTTCATGAGTCCATGAAAATGCATCTTTCTTCAATAATGTTGTTAGAGGTGCTGCTATTCTCCCATAATTCTTAACAAACTTGCGATAATAGCCTGTTAACCCGAGAAATCCTCGCAACTGCTTTATTGTCTTGGGGACTTTCCATTCCTTAATGGCTTTAATTTTGTTAGGGTCCACTTTAACACCCTCGTGAGATATAATATGACCCGGATATTCCACCTCTTGTACTCCAAAGAAACATTTGGATGTTTTTGCATATAATTGTTTCTCCTGCAATAGTTTGAGCACCCTGTCAACATGTTCAACATGATCCTTCCAAGACCTGTTGTAGATTAGTATATCATCAAAAATACTAGCACAAATTTTCTAAGGAAGGGTTTGAAAATGGAATTCATCAACCCTTGAAATGTAGAAGGTGCATTGGTAAGGCCAAAAGGCATGACCAAAAATTCATAATGACCCTCATGAGTTCGAAATCTTGTTTTTGGAATATCTTCAGTCTTCATTCTAATTTGATGATATCCTGAACGAAGATCCAACTTGGTAAAATAAATTGCTCCATGTAATTCATCCAATAATTCATCAATCAAGGGAATGGGAAATTTATCTTTAATGGTGAGCTTATTGAGCTCCCTATAATCTGGATACATTCGCCATGATCCATCCTTCTTGTGTACCAATACTACAGGAGCAGAGAAAGAACTTTGACTAGGTTGAATTATACCCGCCTCTAACATTTCTGCAATCATACGTTCAATTTCGCTCTTTTGGAAGTAAGGATATCTATAAAGCCTGATGTTTGGAGGAACACTTCCTGGAATCAAATGAATAGCATGATCATGATCACGAATAGGTGGGAGTCCTTTGGGAGTTTCAAACACCTTGGAATGATTGTCCAAGACTTGTTGGAAATCTGCAGAAATAGATGATTTTGATGTCGGAACTTCTAGTGAGCATAATTGTGCAATTACGCCTCGTTGTTCTTTCTTTAGAAGCTTTGTCATGACATTAGAGCTTATTATCCTTCCTGGCTTCCCTTCAATACCCCTTAATTCGACTTCCTTTCCTTCTGAAAAAAATTTCAAGAAAAGTTCTTGAAAATTAAAAGCTATCGTCCCCAAAGATTGTAACCATTGTACTCCTAGTACAACATCAACACCTCCCATAGGAATGGAAAGCATTGGACTATTCAATACATATTCCCCATGGTTAGCTTGATATTATGGCATTTTCTAGAGCAATTTATAGTTCCTCCATTTGCAACCATCACTTGACATTCTGGTGTTGGGTATAGGAAACAATTCAATTCCTTGGCTACCTTACAATGAATAAAATTATGGGTGCTACTGAATCAATCAACACTATTACCTTTTTCTTCTTGATATGTCCTTCTATCTTGAGAGTTTGAGGAGTGGTAATTCCTGCCAATGCATTACACGATATGGTCGGATTCATTTCTTCCTCTTCTAGGGTTGGTTTCTGGTGTATATCCTCTTCTTGTTCATTTTCTTCTTCCTCTTCACAATCTATGTAAAATAATTTATTCTCAGCACACTTATGACCTTTAGTGTATTTTCTATCACAACTGTAGCAAAGCCCTTTTGCTCTTTTTCTTCCAATTTTTGTGGTGTCAACCTTGTAGGTTGTGGAAATCTAGGCGTAGCAACACTTCCTTCTTTATAGAATTGAGTGGTAGGCTTCCTTGTCGCCATAATTTTACATTCAGCTTTTCTTGCCAACCTGAATGCCTTCTCCAATGAATCAGGTTCCAAAACGCGAACTTCATGTTGGATGTTATCCTTTAAAGTGCCTATGAAGAGATCAATCCTGTGTTCCTCTGGAATATCGGTTACCCTTATATTCAATTTTTGGAAGTCCTCAATGTGCTGCCCCACTAAACCCTTTTGTTTGAGATTTATCAATTGGCTAAAGAAGGTGTTGCTCTTTGTATCCTCATAATGTGCTATCATTTCCTCGTAAAAATTGACCAAGTGACAATTTTTTTACGGGAGCAAAGCCATCGATACCATACAAATGTATTTTGTTCTAAATGTAAAGTTGCAATGCGTACCTTTTGTGTGTTTTGCACGTTATGGAGATCAAATATTGCTCCATCTGTAGTATCCATGTTACAGGATCCTTTCCATCAAACTTCCTCATATCCATTTTTGGAATATGGTGGTTCTTTCCACCAACATTCGAGTTTATGGAATCATGATTAACATTTATTTTGTTCTCATCAGGAGGTTCTTCTCCTATATTTCCGCCATTAGGAATCATTTATGGTTTTAAGCTTGTCATCAAGCCTTCCATGTATGCTTTTAGATCATTCTTCATGTTTTCCATGTTGTCTTTCATGTCATCCATCTTAGCTTCCATGCCCACTTCCATGCCATCCATCTTAGCTTCCATCTTAGCTTGCACGCCATCCATCTTAGCTTCCATGCCTTTCTTCAAACCATCCATCTTCACTTCCACACCTTTCTTCAAAACTTACATTTCATTTTTTGCTGCTCTTTGCGAGAGTGAAATTTGTTGCACTTGTTCTTGTAATTTTGATAGATCATGTTGCAATTCTTCATCTTCATGAGTCATGGTAGAGCCTTCTGAAGGCTTGATGGGTGTTGAATTCTTTTTAGGGGCCATTTTTAGAATTCAATATTGATATCTATTCTACAATGTGCCCTTGGAATCAATTCAACTTGATTCTTCAAACAAGACTTATGCAATTTGGGAAAAAAAAATACACACCTTTTACTAGCTTTTAGGAGCTCGATATTGAAATTGAATTATCTCTGTATTTGAAAATCTTTGATATCTGAAATTCAGCTCTGTAGTATATCTCTGAAGCTTCTTTCAAATGCCACAGGTCTGACCTGATTTGGATTCTCCAAGACAAATTTGTGTCCAATCTCCCACAATGACCTAATTCTGGACTGGTTCATTAGAGCGAACTTGTACGACTTGCCACGTGTCACTGTTTTGTCCTTTGTCTCTGAAATTGATAGCGAAGAAACTATAGGTTGTGTACTTGCGACCACTTTTGACGGCACTCCAATCCAATCTTCAGAGAGAGATTTATTGAACTTTTCCCACGATCACCTCTTTGAGATGAAATTCAGGAGCCTGAAAAAGCACTACCTTCCACAGATCATATCTCCAAAAATATTGCGAACCAAGCTCTGAAATTTTTTGACGAATTTCCTCAAGATTTCAGCTTCGCACCATATGAATTTCAGACTCTGAAACTTCGTACAAAAAAATTTATAGCGCAATTGCCACGATGACCTGTTTAGGAGCCTGAAAAAATACCTGACTTCCACAGATCATATCTCCGAAATTATTGCGCACCAAAATCTGAAATTTTTACACAAGCTTCCTCAGGAGTGTTTCTTCGCACCCTAAAAATTTCAGCTTCTGAAACTTTGTAGAAAAAAAGTTATAGTGAAAATGCCACGATGATCCTTTTGGAGCAGCGAAACCCTAGAATCCAAAGCTCTGATACCAAATGTTGTGTAACCGGCTCCAAAAATAGAAGAAAAGAGGTATGAACGCCTTAGAAATAAGCCACTTCGAGGAGGCAACCTCCAATACATTACATAAATGAACAATTCTTGGATGATACAATTTACAAAACCTCCTTTCTATATATAGGAGTCCATGGGGCCATAATGTAATCCTAGTGGGCCACAATGTAATCCTAGCCCACCTAACAATAATAATTTAAGGGCACAATAATAACAATATGGGGGTTACAGGGGTACAATAATAACAATAAGGGGGGCTACACTAACATAATAAGGGGCTACACTATTAATATAGGGACTTAACATTGAAACCATCCAAAACTTTAAGTTTTAAAACCCTTTGATTATATATTGTGCAACATTAAAAAATTAAGCAATTAAAGTTCATTAAATATCACATGCAAAATGTAGATTGAAACCATCCAAAACTCGAGTTTTAAAAACTTCACATGCCATGCCAATTATAATTCAACTATCCAACAAAACCATTTAACAGATTAAATATCACATGCCAAAGTTGTTTCAAGTTTCCGATAAAAGTTGTCACGGAATGACCTACCAGGATATTTTAAATACTAACTTTGTAAGATCATTTGGCATTCGGAAAAATTCAAAAGTCTTAGACTGTCAATCAATTTAAAGTATCATTCACCCTAGGGAGTGTAAAATATTCAATGTAGGTTGGTGACGATGCTCACTCCTAGCTTGAAGCAGCACCAATGACCAATTCTTTAATGAATTCCAATGCACTAGACCAAAGTTGGTTCAACCTACTTGGTTTTTCACCCAAGAAATTCCAAGGATGGACTATCTAGACAAACTGCTGAAATTGAAAAGCTTGACATGGAGATATGACAAGGTGAACAAAGACTTCAAGAACTCTTTATGGAAAGGGCTCACTTGAAGGAAAGAAGCACCACGTTGCAGGCTAAAGTCAAGAACATGGAAGATAAGATCAAGAGGGAATTTCTTGATCCGAAACCTATTGGTTTGAAGAAAGAAAATGCATGTGTTGGCACACTTGGAAAAGAAGATGACCACACTATGAGGATTGGTGCACTTCGTTTGGAAGGAGTCAATATATGTCGTATTAGAGTAATTAGACAAAATTCGAAAAGGAAAGAGCTTGAACCAATTCAAGCAGACCCAGGATCGGATTGTTCTATGGAGCTTCATGAGAAGAGATATGTGAAAAGCACTGTTAAGCCAAGGGCTAGTTCGAGAGACATATTGGAAGAGGAAATGTTGAAGAAGATTGTGGAAGTAAGGCACAAGACAAGGAGGAGGAATGATGATGAAAGTTCCTTGGACTTGAGATTCGTGTCTACAACCGTACATGGGAAAAAGTTCTCTTCTTTGATAGACACGGGGCTACCCATAGCTTCCTAAGTCGAAAGGCAGCTTCATCTCTTAGAAAGAGGAAGGCTAGCATCGAGAAAGAGTTGAGTGC
>JAXQQM020080244.1:0-171589 GCA_034641835.2 Pinus albicaulis
ATACCTTTCCCTTTTCGTTCAGATGGTTCGCTTGGCTCCTATTACACTGAGATTGCTTCTTCTAGAAGGACATGTTTTTCTGTCCATCTTTCTCTTTCTAGTGGTAGTCTGGAGACCTCGACGATGATTTCCTTGGTGACCGATATTATTCGTCCTCTGACTATGGTCTGCGCTTCTCGTAGGTTTTGCAGGAATTCAACTGTTGTCTCTGTATTAAACCTTGTAATCTCTGTAGATATGAAAGCCAACCAGCTTGCTGGAGAATTGTGTGAGCTGATTCTGAGACTTGGAAAGTTGTGGGTTCATTGCAGAGAGAATTTCCACCCATGGATATTGTTTTATCCGAAGTGGTTTCTTCTTCTGTATGTGTTTCTTTCGACCCTGTTTGTTAAAACATTATAAAAATGTATGCACTTATTTTAAAATTTATATGCAACTTCATGTCATAAATTCAATGATATTTTAGTCCCATCATCATATCCAAAGGAAGTCACATTGGTAATTCACATGCTTATGCATTATGGATATTCGTACCCCATCCATTGGGAAAATGGCATCCACGAACTTAAGCTCAATAGAAGTAAAAATATTGTAACAATCATGAACGCACATGAAGCAAAGTTTAGAAATTGGTAATCATCACAAATGTATGAGAGAAGGGCGTCCATGGCCTTGAAGCTCAAGAAAAGATGTTAGGTCCCTATATTACTAGTATAGTACCTTATTGTTGTTAGCGTAACCCCCTTATTGTTATTGTTGTACCCCTGTAAACCCTATATTGTTATTATTGTGCCCTTAAAATATTATTGTTAGGTTGGCTAGGATTACATTGTGGCCCCATGGACTCCTATATATAGAAAGGAGGTTTTTTCATTTGTATCATCCAAGAATTGTTCATTTATGTATTGTATTGGAGGTTTCCCCCTCGAAGTGGCTGATTTCTAAGGCATTGATCTCTCTTTTCTTCTATTTTTGGAGTTGGTTTCACGACATTTGGTATCAGAGCTTTGGATTCTAGGGTTTCTCTACTCCAAACAGGTCATCGTGGCATTTTTTCTATAACGTTTCTTCTATGTAGGTTCATAAGCTGTAATTTTTATAGCACGAAGCCGAAATCCTATGAAATATTTGCAGAGATATGGTCTGTGGAAGTTATGGATTTTTGCAGGCTCCTGAATTTAACCTAAATAAGTCATCATGGAATTGTCGCTATAATTTTTTTTTATGAGGGTTCAGAAGCCTAAATTTTCATAAAGAAAAGCCTAAATCCTAAGGAACATCATCGCAAAATTTTAGAGCTTGGTTCGAAATTTTTTTGGAGATATGGTATGTGGAAGTTATGGTTTTTTCAGGCTCCCGAATTTCATCTCAAAGAGGTGATTGTGGGAAAATCTTCATCACTCTCTCCCTGAGCATCAGATTGAAATTATGTAAAGAGTGGCAACAAGTACACAAACAAAAGTTTTATTTCTATCAATTTCAGAATCGAAGGAGGAAACAGTGACACACGGCAAGTCATACAAGTTCTCTCTACTCAACTAGTCCATAATTAGGTCATTGTGGGAGATTGGAAATAACTTTGCCTTGAAGAATCCAAATTAGGTCAGACCTGTGGCGTTCAAAAGACAATTTAGAGGGATACTAGAGGGAAAAATTTCAGATATTGAAGATCCAAAATCACAGAGATAATTTAGTTTCAATATCGAGCTCCTCAAAATCAAGAAAATGGTGTGTATTTTTTTCCGAATTACAGAAGTCTTGTGTAAAAAAATTAGTTTAAAGTGATTCCAAGGGCTTGTTGATAATATATTTCAGTATTGGGTTCTGAAATTCCTCCTAAAAAGATTCAACACCCATTAAGCCTTCATAATACTCTACTATGACTCATGAAGATGAATAATTGCAACATGATCTATCAAAATTACAAGAGAAAGTGCACCAAATTTTGCTCTCGCAAAGAGTTGCAAAAAATGAAATGGAAGTTTTGAAGAAATGCGTGGAAGTGAAGATGGATGGTTTGAAGAGTAATATGGATGGTTTGAAGAAAGGCGTGGAAGCTAAGATGGATGGCGTGGAAGATAAGATGGAGGACATGGAAGAAAAAATGAAAGACAAAATGGAAAACATGAAGAATGATCTAAAAGCAGACATGGAAGGTTTGACAAAGTTGATACAAGAAATTATTCCTAATGGTGAAAATATAGTAGAGGAAACTCATGATGAGAAAAAACTAAATGTTAATCGTGATTTCATAAACTCTAATGTTGGATTGAAGAACCACTAAATTCCAAAGATGGATATGAGGAAGTTTGATGGCAAGGATCTCGTAACATGGATACTACATATGGAGAAATATTATGATCTCAATAATTTTCAAAACACGCAAAAGGTACGCATTGCAACTTTACATTTAGAACAAAATACATTTTTATGGTATTGATGGATTTTCTCCTGTAAAAAAATGTCACTTGGTCAATTTTTACGGAGGAAATGATAGCACACTATGAGGATACAAAGAGAAACACCTTCTTTAGCCAATTGATAAATCTAAAACAAAAGGGTTCAATGGTGGAGCACATTGAGGACTTATAAAAATTGAATATAAGAGTAACTGATATTCCAAAGGAACACAAGATTGATGTATTCATATTGACTTTAAATGATAACATCCAACATGAAGTTCACGTTTGGGAACTTGATTCATTAGAGAAGGCGTTCAGGTTGGCAAGAAAAATTGAATGTAAAATTATGGCGACAAGGAAGCCTACCACTTACATTTATAAATATGGAAGTGTTGCTACTCCTATACTTCCACAACCTACAAGGTTGAAACCACAAAAATTGGAAGAAAAAAGAGCAAAAGGACTTTGCTACAATTGTGATAGCAAATACACTAAAGGTTATAAGTGCACTGAGAAGAAATTATTTTACATAGATTGTGAAGAGGAGGAAGAAAATGAAGAAGAAACTTCAAAAGTAGAGGATATACACCAGGAAGAAACACTAGAAGAAGAAGAAATGAGTCTGACCATTTCATGTAATGCATTGGTAGGAATTACCACTCCTCAAACTCTGAGGATAGAAGGACATATCAAGAAGAAAAAGGTAATAGTGCTGATTGATTCAGGTAGTACCCATAATTTTATTCATTGTAAGGTAGCCAAAGAATTGAATTGTTTCCTATACCCAACACCATAATGTCAAGTGATGGTTGCAAATGGAGGAACTATAAATTTCTCTAGAAAATGGCATAATATCAAGCTATCCATGGGGGAATATGTATTAAATATTCGATGCTTTCCATCCCAATGGGAGGTGCTAATGTGTTACTAGGAGGACAATGGTTACAATCTTTGGGGATGGTAGCTTTTAATTTTCAAGAACGTTTCTTGAATTTTTTTCGGAAGGAAAGGAAATCGAATTACGGGTATCGCAGGGAAGCTAGGAAAGATAATAACCTCTTACTTCATGAAAAATATTCTTAAGAAATAACAATGGGGCGTAAATGAACAATTATGCTCACTAGAAGTTCCAACATCAAAATCATCTATTTCTCCAGATCTCCAAAAAGTCTTGGACAATCATTCCAAGGTGTTTGATACTCCCAAAGGACTCCCACCTATTCGTGATCATGATCATGCTATTCATTTGATTCCATGAAGTGTTCCTCCAAACATCAGGCCTTATAGAAATCCTTATGTCCAAAAGAGCGAAATTGAACATATGATCGTAGAAATGTAGAGGCTAGTATAATTCAACCTAGTCAAAGTTCTTTCTCTGCTCCAGTAGTATTGGTGCACAAGAAATATGGATCATGGCGCATGTGTCCATATTATAGGGAGTTCAATAATCTCACTATTAAAGATAAGTTCCCATTCCTGTGATTGATGACTATTGGATGAATTACATGGAGAAATTTATTTTACCAAGTTGGATCTTCGTTTAGGATATCATCAAATTAGAATGAAGACTGAAGATATTCTGAAAACAATGTTTCAAAATCATGAGGGTCATTAAGAATTTTTGGTCATGCCTTTTGGCCTTACCAATGCACCTTCTACATTTCAAGGGTTAATGAATTCCATTTTCAAGCCCTTCCTTAGAAAATTTGTGCTATTATTTTTTGATGATATACTAATCTACAATAGGTCTTGGAAGGATCATGTTCAACATGTTGATATGGTACTCAAACTATTGGAGGAGAAACAATTATATGCAAAAACATCCAAATGTTTCCTTGGAGTATAAGAGGTGGAATATCTGGGTCGTATTGTATCTCACGAGGGTGTTAAGGTAGACCCTAAAAAAATTAAAGCCATTAAGGAATGGAAAGTCCCCACAACCATAAATCAGTTGCACATATTTCTTGGGTTAACAAGGTATTATTGCAAGTTTGTTAATAATTATGGGAGAATAGCAACACATCTAACAACATTATTGAAGAAAGATGCATTTTCATGGACTCCTGAAGTAACTAAGGCCTTTGAACATCTTAAAAAGGCAATGTGCCTAGCACCAGTCTTAGCTACGCCAGACTTCACAAAAACCTTTATTGAGGAATTTGATGCCTCGGGAAATGGAATTGGTGTTGTTTTAATGCAAGAAGGAAGAACCATTGCTTTTGAAAGTCATTAAATCAAAGGAAATTATTTAGAAAAGGCTATTTATGAGAAGGATATGTTGGCAATAATACATACACTAAAGAAATGGAGACCTTACCTAATGTGAATACACTTCAAGGTAAAAGTTGATCATGATAGTCTTAAACACTTTTTCGAACAAAGACTATCTTCAGAAGAGTAGAAAAAATGGGTCACAAAGATGTTTGGTTATGACTTTGAAATCGTATACAAAAAAGGGAAGCTAAATGTTGTTGTAGATGCACTCTCAAGAAAGGATGAAGAGGTGGAAGAATTTCTTTGTGCCATTTCAATTATCCAGCTATATTAGATAACCGAAGCAAGGGATGAATGTGTTGATCAGCGGTTGTCATTGATGTCAACCCAAGCAGCACCAGGGGCTACCCCAATATTTAATGGGAATTTTCACCTACAAAATTACTATATTCTGGGTCAAGAATTCTTTTGATGGTTTCTTCTTGTCGAGATGTTTCCGGTGATATATGGCACGCCACGTAATTCTTCACGGTTTGAGAGATATTCATGTTTTAAGTTTGTAACCCCAGTTAGTGGGCCAAAACCCCATGGAGTTGTGGCATGGGTCATTGAAAAGTCATAATTAATATTTTTTTAAGCTCCTAAAATCCCTCCCAGGTTCACTTGTTGAAGCCCATCTCAGCCTAAGCATTTATAGAAATTGTGATCCTCATATCCTCCTTATGCAAGGGGCTTTCTAAAACAGGTCATCGTGGAATTTGCTATCTAATTTTTTTTATACGAAGGTTCAGAAGCTGAAATTTATATGAGGTGAAGCCAAAACCCTGAGGAAGCTCTTGTGAAAATTTTAGATCAAGGTACACAATATTTTCAGAGATATGATTTGTAGAACTTAGTGTTTTTGCAGGCTCCTGAAATTCATATAAAAGAAGTGACCTTGGGAAAATCGTCATAAATCTCTCTCTGAGTATCGGATTAGAATTTTGTAAGAATTGGAAGATAGTGCACAGACTGTAGTTTTTTCTCTATCAATTTTAAATACGAATGAAGAAACAGTGACATGTGGTACGTTGTACAAGTTCGCTTTACTGAAATAGTCCATAATTAGGGCATTGTGAGAGATTGGGCATAGCTCTCTCTTTAAGAATCAAAATTAGATCAGACCTGTGGCATTGGGAAGAGGACTCAGAGGACTACTACAAGACTGAAAATTAGATATTGGGGATCTGAAATAACAAAGATACACCATATTCAATATCAATCTCCTAGAAGCCAAGAAAAAGCTAGATCATGTGTTGTCAAGGGCTGCAAAGGACCAGACTTTCTAGGGTAGAAAAGCAAAGCAAGGTGCAACAATGGGTAGCATGAAAAGAGAAGCAACCAAGGTGTATAACAGTAGTAAGAAGTTCATCACATGAAGTCTTCAAGTGGGCAGCACTGCATACAGTCATTGTAAAGGTATCATTGTACTAAGTCATTGTAAATATATTATTGTAAAAATTGTTCTAGTTCCTATCTGGCAAGAGTTGAAGAGGCAGTGTTAGGAGGTCTAGGATCATCATTAGGTGGTTGTGTCATAGTTGGGGTTACGGTCTAGTGTGTCTTCTTCTTCTACATCACTCTATATCATTGTAAAGTGGACCATTTTCCCTGGTACAGGAGTCCATTCTTCTTTTATTCTTCTATAGGGTGGTAGGGTGGTTCTAGGGTGAGTTGTAGCTCATTGGGTGTTGGGGCATCCATTTAGTTAACTACTGAAGAATCTCGGGCGTTAGAGCATCCATCTAGTGGGAGCTGGAGAAGAATGATTTTCTAGATTCTAGGAAGTTGGAGCTTTATCTTCAATTGGAGTTGAATATTAAAGAATTATTAGAAAAGCATTAGGTGGTTTTTGTCCCAGAGTGGGTTTCCACCTTGAAAACTGTGTGCATTTGTGTTCATTTTGTTTTCTGCTATCACTGTACAAACACTGCTAATAATTGAACATTAACTGATGCTCTAACTGAAAGGAATATTGATTCACCCCCCCTCTCAGTATTCCCAAAAATTGGTATCAGAGCTTGGTTCCTTCAATAGCAGTTTAACAACTAGAAGGAGGTCACGGAGCATACCAAGAATGGTGTACCTCTGTTCAATGAAAATAATTATGCACTCTGGAAAGGAAGAATGGAGGTCTATCTCTTGGCGCAAGGTTACGAAGTATGGGACACTGTTGAAAATGGATTTACATCAACCGCAGATGAACAAGGTAAGAAGAATTTGGTAAATGATGCAAAAGCAACGAATATTATTATCAGTGGACTTATTGAATCTTCTTATCATAAAGTGTTGAGTTGTGAAACCACAAAAAATGTATGGGACAAGCTTGAGAATATATATGCAGGTGACTCAAATGTTAAAGAAGCAAAGCTTCAAATATATAGAGAAAAATTTGAGCAACTCATGATTAAAGAAGATTGCAACATTACTACATACTTCTAATATGTTGATGAAATAACCAATACTCTGGAAGGATTGGGAGAGCTAGTTGACGAAAAGACTATCATACGAAAGATTCTTAGAACGTTACTAGGGAGATTCAACCCAAAGGTATCAGTCTTAGAATACAGTGCAAATCTGGACAAACTCAGCAAAGAGGAATTACATGGAGTTCTCATATCATATTAAAGGAGACTTGAGTACTTCACATATAGAAACTACGTTCGTTGCATCTAAGA
This sequence comes from Pinus albicaulis, assembly GCA_034641835.2. Classification (NCBI taxonomy): domain Eukaryota; kingdom Viridiplantae; phylum Streptophyta; class Pinopsida; order Pinales; family Pinaceae; genus Pinus; species Pinus albicaulis. The sequence goes on from JAXQQM020080244.1 coordinate 7,334, forward strand.
AAACCAATAAGGAAAAACAACCTTCAATTAAAAAAATCATGCACTTGCAAGTGTGAAGAAAAGGGAGATGATGGAGAAGGTATTTCAGATGAAGAATATGCTTAATTTACAAGAAAACTAAAAATTGGTAAGGGAAAATTCAAAGGTAAACTTCCATTGATATGTTTCAGCTGTGGTGAGGTTGGGAATTTCGCAGCAAAATGTCCAAAAAGAAGTGATGGAAACTCAAAAGGAAAGAAAGGCTTTAAGAAATTCAAAAAGAAAAGATCCAAAAGGAACTTTCTCTCTAAATAAGATAGCTCATTATCCAATGAAGACAATGATAGCAAAGAAGAAGCCAATGAGAGAGTATTGTTTATGGCCAAGCACAATAAACAAGCGGTATCAAACAACAAAGAAGAAGGATTGACCATAGAAGAATTTTCTAAGGAAGCAGTCAAGCTTATAAAAGAGCTAAAGGCAGAGAATATCTATTTCAATACCCTTTCAGAACAAGGTAAAGGTCTCAAAATTGAAGTTGAAGAACACAAATTTATTGAAGAGTCACTTCAAGAGAAGTTGGAAGAAAGCATCCAAGAAAGGGAAGCATTAGAAGCTGAAGTAGTCTGGCTGCTTAAGGAAGTGAAGAAGGGAAAAATTGTCCAAAACTATGCTAACAGCTCAAGGGCATTGGAAGAAATCATCAACAATCAATGATCTTACAGTGAGAGAACTGGCCTCGGTTACAAAGAAGAAGAAGTAGGACCTTCTACAACAAAATACAATGAACCTATGAGATCTGACATTCAGGTAGACTTCATTGGACAAGATTCGCAAGCGCATCCTTGGAAGACGAATCCTCGACCAATATTTCCATCCAAGTACCAACATATTTTTCATGGCTATTGTTATTCATGTGGAAAATTTGGTAATAAAGTTGTAGAATGTCGCACGTAACCTAGGAACCAATACAATTCCAAGATATCCTTCAAATATGAACCTCCTAGGGCTCAAAAAAACATCAATATATTTGAACATTTAAGAAATAATATGGAATGTTACAAATGTCAGAACTTTGGACACATAGCCAGAGACTTCAGACTTGAAAATCCTCCAGAAGAATCTTCGAAGCCATAGAATGAACGGACATGGAATAAGAAGAAGACTGATAATTGTGCTCTCACTCTCAAGGCTCAAAACAACAAAGATGTCTGGTATGTTGACAGTGGTTTCTCAATGCATATGACTGGAGATAGAAGGAAATTTGTATCTCTAAAAGAGAATAAGGATGGAACCGTATCCCTTGGAAATGATGGATATTCAAATGTTATAGGATCAGGTACTGTCACTCTCGGAAGCAAATATGTTATAGCCAAGAATGTTCTAATTGCTGAAAACATGAATCACAATTTTCTCAGTGTTGGACAAATGTGTGATCAAGGACACACAAAGCTATTCAACTCCACAAAATGTGAAATCAGGAAAGGCAGGTATGGTAATATCGTGGCTACAACAAGTCGAGCTCTAAACAACATATATGTTCTAGATGAAGCAACTAAAGCATGTCTATTAGCTAAAAAAGATGAAATATGGTTATGGCACAAATGAATGGGTCATATAAACTTTAACAATCTTGTCAAGATAAGCAAAAACGAAGTAGTACGAGAAATGCCGAAAATCTCAAAACCTTCCAACACACTATGTGAGGCCTGTCAGCATGGAAAGCAGACAAAAGTCCAATTTAAAACAAAACAAAACTTTGCATCACATCCATTGGAATTGATACATACTGATCTATGTGGTCCTATGAGAACAAAAGGCTTAGACGGATAATTATATTTCATGTTAATGAGATATGACTATACCAGGATGACAGGCATCAGTTTCCTAAAGAAAAAAATCTAAAGCATTTGAGTGATTTAAGATCTACAAGGAGTTGGTTGAAAATGAAACTGATTTGAAAATAAGTGTCTAAGATCAGATAATGGCAAAGAATTCACTTCCAAATTATTTCAGCAATACTGTGATGAAAATGGAATAAAAGGACAATTTTCAACAACACGAACACCTCAGCAAAATGGAGTTTTTGAAAGAAAGAATAGAACCGTACAGGAAATGGGTAGAACAATGTTGAAGGACTCAAATTTGGATGAAAAATTCTGGGTTGACGCAATTGATACGACAATCTTCATTATCAATCGAAGTCTTCTCAAAAATAATTGCAAAAAGACCCCATATGAATTATGGAAAGGAAAACCAGCTAGTGTAAAATATTTCAGAATCTTTGGAAGAAAATGTTATATCAAAATAGAAGATCAAAATTTGTGTAAGTTTGAATCATGTGTTGATGACGGTATCTTTGTTGGTTACTCATGCAAAAGAAAGGCCTATAAATGTTATAGTGGAGAGCATAAATGGAGAGCATAAATGTTACATTTGACGAATATAATGTTCTAGCGAATAATGATGATGATCTAGAATATTTGAAACTTGAGATAGAGGCTGAAAAAGACACAGATAAAATTGTAGAACAAGAAGCAACTATCAACCAGGAAGAAGTAAATAATGATCATCAATATATACCGGAACAACAACAAGAAGCTCCTCCAAGGAGAACAAAATAATGGATTCAAAACAACCATCCATCAGATCAAATCATTGGTGACATAAATGAAGGTCGACAACTTCGTTCATCACAACAAGATCGCATTGCTTTTTTAGCAACCTTTGAGCCTAGTAGTTTTGAGGAAGCCAGCTAGAACGAACATTGGGTAGTAGCTATGAATAAATAATTGGATCAAATCGAGAAGAATAACACCTGGGAATTAGTTCCACGACCAAAAGATAAAAATGTCATTGGGACTAAATGGGTGTTCAGGAACAAATTGAATGAAGATGGACAGGTTACCAGAAAAAAAGAAAGATTGGTTTGCAAAGGCTATGCACAAGTGGAAGGAATTGATTTTGATGAAACATTTGCACCAGTTGCCAGAATGGAAGCCATCCGAATGTTTCTCTCCTATGCATGTTCAAGAAAAATCAAATTCTACCAAATGGATGTTAAGTCAACATTTTTGAATGGAGAATTAGAAGAATAAGTTTACATCAAACAACCTGAAGGTTTTCTACTATCAGAAAAAGAAGACTATGTTTGCAAGTTAAAGAAGGCTCTATATTCTCTCAACCAGGCTCCCAGAGCATGGTATGCTCATCTTGATGGATATCAACATCAACAAGGGTTCAAGAAAGGTACTATTCATAGCAATATTTATGTACAAATAGATAAAGATAATTTAACAATCGTTGAGCTATATGTGGATGATATAATATTTGGTAGCAATGATGATCGACTAAGTTAGAACTTTTCTACAAATATGCAAATTGAGTTCGAGATTTTTTTACTTGGTGAGCTGACATACTTCTTAGGGCTTCAAATATCTCAGCAAGAGAAAGGAATATTTATATGTCAAGCCAATTACATCAAGGAAATGCTCAAGAAATTCAAAAGGGAATATTTCAAACCCGTCCCTACTCCAATGGTAACAGGTTGAAAATTGAGCATAGATGACTCATCTAAGGATGTGGGTCATAGGTTGTATAGATCTATGATTGATAGTATTCTATATGTAACAGCCTCCCGGCCAGATGTTATGCAAGTAGTTGGACAAGTAGCAAGATTCCAAGCAGCACCAAAAGAATCACATATTATTGTTGACAAAATAATTCTTCGATATCTAAAGGGAATAGAAGAATATGGCTTGTGGTATCCCAAGGGTAAAAATCTGATTATTAAAGCCTTTACGGATGCATATTGGGCAGGAAGCGTTGATGCTCATAAGAGTACTAGTGGAGCAACATTCTATCTAGGTGGTTTTCTCGTATCATGGCTGGTAAAAAAATAAATCTCAATCTCATTATCTACAGGGGAAGCATAATACATTGCAGCGACATCATGTTGTACACAAATCCTTTGGATGAAACAAACTTTGCAATATATTCAAGTACAATTCAGTGAGCCTATTCCCATATTCTGTGACAACACTAGTGCCATCAGTATCTCCAAGAATCCTGTCATGCATTAAAAAAAAAACACATTCCAATCAAATATTATTTTGTTACAAAACAAGTCGCTGAAAAAAATATCAAATTTGAGTATGTTGGTACAAAATAACAAATCACTCATATCTTCACTAAAACTTTACCTCGTGAAGCATTTGAACATCTTCGCCATAAGCTTGGGATTCTCCCAAGTTCTCATTAGATTTTCCTTATTCATAATATAAAGGGGAAGTGGAAGTGTGTACAGGTCCATAGGATGGTTTTGTGTCATGGGGAGTTACCCTTCGCCATTTATGTCAAAGGGGGAGAGAATGTTGTAGGAAGAGGTATCATGATCGCGGGGGGGGCACTTTTGTTTCCATCAATGCCAAAGGGGTAGATTGTTGATCAGTGGTTGTCATTGATGTCAACCCAAGAAACACCAGGGGCTACCCCAATATTGCATGAGAATTTTTACCTACCAAATTACTATATTATGGGTCAAGAATTATTTTGATGTTTTATTCTTGCCGAGATGTTTCCATTGATATATGGCATGCCACGTAATTCTTCACGGTTTGAGAGATATTCATGTTTGAAGTTTGTAACCCCAGTTACTGGGCTAAAACCCCATGGGGTTGTGGCATGGGTCATTGAAAAGTCATAATTAATATTATTTTAAGCTCCTAAAATCCCTCCCACGTTCACTTTTTGAAGCCTATCTCAACCTAAGCATTTATATAAATTGTGATCCTCATATCCTCCTTATGTAGGGGGATTTCGCCATATGAAACAGGTCATCGTGGAATTTTCACTCTAAATTTTTTTCTACAAAGGTTCAGAAGCTGATATTTTTATGAGGTGAAGCTGATATCTTGAGGAAGCTCCTATGAACATTTTAGATCAAGGTAAGAAACATTTTCGGAGATATGATCTGTGGAAGTCAGTGTTTTTGCAAGCTCCTGAAAATCATCTCAAAGAAGTGACCTTGGAAAAATTGTCATAACTCCCTCTCTGCATATCGGATTGGAATTCTGTAAAAGTTGAAAGATAGAGAATGGACTGTAGCTTTCTCTCTATCAATTTTAGAGATGAATGAAGAAACATTGACATGTGGAATGCCATACAACTTCACTCTACTAAAACAATCCATAATTATGGCATTGTGAGAGATTGGGCATAAATCTCTCTTGAAGAATCCAAATTAGATCAGACCTATGGCATTTGAAAGACGACTCATAGGACTACTACAGGACTGAAAATTAGATATTGGGCATCTAAAATGACAGACATACACCAGATTCAATATCGAGCTCCTAGAAGCCAAGAAAAAGATAGATCATGTGTTGTCAAGGGTTGCAAAGGACCAGAATTTCTAGGGAAGAAAAGCAATGTAGGGTGCAGCAGTGGGTAGCATGACAAGAGCAGAAACCAAGGTGTAGAACAACAGCAAGAATTTCATCACATGAAGTCTTCAAGTGGGCAACACTGCATACAATCATTGTAAAGGTATCATTGAACTAAATAATTGTAAATACATTATTGTAAAAATTGTTCTAGTGTCTATCTGCCAAGAGTTGAAGTGGCAGTGTCGGGAGGTCTAGGATCATCATTAGGTGGTTGCGTCATAGTTGGGGTTATGGTCTAGTGTGTCTTATTCTTATACATCATTCTATATCATTGTAAGTCGATCATTTACCCTTCTATGGGAGTCCATTCTTCTTTTATTCTTCTATAGGGTGGTAGGGTGGTGCTAGGGTGAGTTGTAGCTCATTGGGTGTTGGGGCATCTATTCAGTTGACTAGTGAAGAATATTGGGCATTGGAGCGTCCATCCTGTGGGGGCTGGAGAAGAATGCTTTTCTAGATTCTAGGAAGTTGGAGCTTTATTTTCAATTGGAGTTGAATATTAAAGAATTATTAGAAAAGCATTACGTGGTTTTTGTCCCAGAGTGGGTTCCCACCTTGAAAAATATGTGCATTTGTGTTCCTTTTGTTTGCTGCTATCATTGTACAATCACTGACAATAATTGAAGATTAACTAATGCTCTAATTGAAAGGAATACTGATTCACCTTGCCTCTCAATATTTCCAACAGAATGGAAGAAGGACGAAGAAGTGTGGATTCTCATTCAAAAGTTGTAGCAAGATACTAGTACATCTGATACATTTAGTTGGAAAAATGATTCCTTATGGTACAAATATCGCTTATATATTTGCAATAATTCCCAACTAAAACAAAATATTCTTTTGGAATTGAACACTTCTTGTTTAGGAGGACACTCGGGATTTTTAAAAGCTTACCACAGGGTGAAGAAATAATTCTTTTGGGATGTCATTAAATCTAATATTCAAAAGTTTATGGTGGAATGTTTGATTTTCCAGCAAAATAAAGTTGAGACAATTAAGGCCCTGATTATTCTACAACGTTTATCCATTCCACGTCAACATTGGGAGGATATTTCAATGGATTTTATCACAAGTTTCCTAAGTCCAAAGGAAGGAGTGTCGTCATGGTGGTAGTTGATAGAATTACCAAGTATGCACACTTTTGTGCATTATCTCATCCATTTAAAGCGAGTACAGTTGCTACTGCATTTATGGAAACAATTCAAAAGCTACATGGAAACCCGAAGATTATTATAAGTGACAGAGATCCCATTTTTACAAGAAATTTTTGGACGGAATTATTTTCTTGTTTGGGAACTCAACTAGCTCATAGCTCATCTTATCATCCTCAATATGATGGTCAAACAGAGATAATGAATAAATGTTTGGAAGGATATCTTCGTTGTTTTGTATCTGATAAGAAAACACAATGGTTCAAGTGATTACCTCTCGCTGAATGGTGGTATAACACTTCCTTCCATACTGCAGCAAAAATGACCCCATTTATGGCACTTTATGGATATCATCAACCATCCATCACATCTTCTTTAAGGGAAAATTCTAGGGTTCAAACAGTGGAGGATCACATCGAGCATCAACAAAAAGTTCTCAAACTCTTAGAGGATAACCTAAATTTGGCACAAAATTGAATGAAACAACAGACAGATCAACATCGTAGTGAGAGAGGTTTTGATGTGGGAGACTGGGTATTTTTATAGCTACAACCATACAAACAAATTTCCCTCAAACAAGCTAAGAAGGATAATAAATTATCACCAAAGTACTATGGTCCTTACAAGGTTTTGCAAAATATTGGTACTATGGTATACAAATTGGAGTTTCCTACTTCTTCACGAGTGCATCCATTTTTCCATGTTTCATGCTTAAAAAAGCTTATAGGGGACAAAATTCTAGTTCAAACAATATTGCTAGAACTTGATGAGGAAGGAAAAACCATATTGGAACCTAAAGTACTCACAGAAACAAGAACTCGACAACTACGAAATCGATCAATTTTAGAGTATCTCATCAAATGGAAGAACTTACCCACTGAAGATTCTACATGGGAGGATGAGAATTTCATACAAAAGCACCCGGAGCTGCTCAGGCATTAAGGAAAACACTTTTTTGAAGGAGAGGGCCATGTTAGGTCCCTATATTACTAGTATAGTCCTTTATTCTTGTTAGTGTAACCCCCTTATTGTTATTGTTGTGCCCCTGTAACCCCCATATTGTTATTATTATGCCCTTAAATTATTATTGTTAGGTCGGCTAGGACTACATTGTGGCCCCACTAAGATTACATTGTGGCCCCATGGACTCCTACATATAGAAAGGAGGTTTTTTCATTTGCATCATCCAAGAATTGTTGATTTATGTAATGTATTGCAGGTTGACCCCTCGAAGTGGCTGATTTCTAAGGCATTGATCTCTCTTTTCTTCTATTTTTGGAGCTGGTTTCACAACAAAAGAGGAAAGACTATGTCAATCATGAATGCACATGAAGCAAAGGTCAGAATTTGATAATAATCACAACTGTACATCAGGTGGAAATGACCAAAGAAGGGGAGAAAAGTAGAGTATCGATTATTATGAAAGGTTGTCCTATTTTGATGGTGTAGCATGATGGAAGCATGAGAGGTGACAGATTATGGTTGGTGCTACCATCCCTCAACTCAACATGAAAGGATAATTCAATCATAGTTAATTATGCGGGTAGGTAGTGATAACCCTTATTTAAGTATTGAATTTATTTTAGGAATGGATCAATAGGAAATAGGGCATATAAAAGTAATTGGCTATTGTTAGAAAAATAATTCAATACCACAAGTAGAGCCACTACACCAGTAGGCGTTCATAGCCTTGGCAGAGTTGCTATTTTAACCCGGAAATTATCCAGAATCCTCTATTTAAAGGTAGACATTTTGATGATTTTATGGAGAGACCATTGTGTTGGTGTGGTGGCCAGATATTCATATTTCCATTCACATGGATTGTAACAAAGTGATAAGGTCAGCTCATGATGAGACCTCCTATCCTTCAAGCAATTTTAGCTGTCGAGAAGGTCACTACCTTGGTGTGTTGGCCATTGTGGGAAAGTCACATGTTAAACCATTATGATCATGGTAGGTTGGCTCATGATGAGAACCCATATTTTCCCTTAAAAATTTGCACATAGACATAATATTTTTCTTTTTGAAAAGTAGGAATTTTGCGTGTTTTATGAAGAGACCACTGTGCTGGTGTGGTGGCCAGATAGTCATAGTGCCATTCACAAGGATTGTAACAAACTGATTAGGCTAGCTCTTGATGAGACCTCATGTCCTTCAAGCTATTTTAGCCGTCAAGAAGGTCACTACCCTAGTGTGTTCGCCATTGTGGTAATGTTTCCTGTTAAACCCTTATGATCATGGTAAGTTGGCTCGTGATGAGACCCCCTATTCTCTCTTAAAAATTTTCACATAGACATAATATTTTATTTTTATTTATACATGGAGGGAGGCTCATTAAATCCTTCAGAGTTATGGATGGTGTGAGAAGTAAAAGGAATTCCAATACAATTAACACTCTTTATTCCTATATCCTCATGTCAAGGAGAATTACTACTTGAGAGCGTAGAGAGATATACCAGCATAAGCCTATGGAAATAAATTGTGTGATAATACGTCTCAATAAGAGATATCCAGCCCTTCATTACATAGATATACCATGACAGCTTTTGGAGTAGAGATTTCCATAAAAATTTCAAAGGATTAGAATATTAATAATATCACTGCTTTTCTCCTCTTCCGGTGCCAATTCATTTTCCAAAAATGAATTTTATGGTGAGGGTGTGTAAAGGGGGAGTGGATATTCGAAAATAGATCATAAAAATATAGAAAAAACATGTTTAGAAAAGAAATCAGTTGTTTAATTCAATTGAACAACAACTGTTCAATTGGATTGATCAACACAAATAAACACACTAAAAACATAGTCATCCAATTAAATTGACTCAACAACTATTCAATTCAATTGAACAGTAACTGTTCAATTGGTTTGAACAACAACTGTTCAAAGGTTTGAACAAAAAAAATAAAATCACACAAAAAAATAGACGTTCAATTGAATTGAACAACAGTTGTTCAATTCGATTGAACAAAAGTTGTTCAATTCGATTGAACAACAGCTGCTCAGTTGAATTCAACAACAGTTGTTCCAAGGTTAGAACAATTAAAAAAAAAAAATCATGCAAAAACATAGTCATTCAATTAAATTGAACATCATCTATTCAATTCGATTGAACAACAGTTGTTCAATTAGATTGAAAATCAAAATAAACACACTAAAAACACAGCCGTTCAATTGAATTGAACAGTAGCTATTCAATTCGATTGAACAACAGATGTTCAAAGGTTTGAACAACAAAACATATAAAACAAAGGAAATAATAAAAATAAGAAAAAAAATGAAGTTGTGAGCATGAAGAAGAGATGGAATGTACAACAATGAGAAAAGATATAAATTTTACGAAACATATATACAATATTTACAAGAGGAAATAACAAATTTTTATGAACTTAAAGGTGTGAGGCCATCATCCCCTGCAACTAAAATTTGGATGGTGGGATCGTCACACACCTGCTGGCAGAAAGACTCTTTTGTAAGTGGTTTATGATAGAGGCACACCCGGTGTCCAATGAATCAAAAGGTGGAGCCAGATCCATCTATGGTGGTCAAGGTAATGGTACCATTTTTGTGTACTTCCCGAATTTCGTATGGACCGAGCCACCTTGTTTGTAACTTACCTAGGAAGTCTTGGAATCTGGAGTCATAGACGAATTATCAATCTCCTTTTTGGAATGTCTTCTTTTTTATGAGGTTTTCATGCCACTTAGCTTTTTTTTGTTGAATAATTGTAGTGCGTTGCAGAGAAATTAGTTGTGATTCATTGAATTCATTTATTTGTTGGAGTCTTCTAATTTGGGCCTCCATCAAATCCATCCCCACTTCCTGGGTTGTTCTCAGAGTATTTATTTCAAATTCAATAGGAATAATTGGTTCCCTTCCAAATACCAGATGGTACGAAGAATATCTAGTGGTGTTTGGCCATGTTGTGTGGTAAGCCCACAAGGCCTCTAGTAGTCTAGTAGCCCAATCCCGATGATGTGTTGAGACTATTTTAGTGCGAATTGCCTCAAGGAATTTGTTTGTGCTTTTAACGTGCCCGTTCGCCTATGGGTGGTAGGGAGTGGTGACCATATGGGTGACATGGTGGTTTTTTAGAGTGGTTGTGATTTTTTTTCCCACAATATGTTCCCCTCCATCAATTATTACTTCTCGAGGTAAGCCATACCGCATAAATAGCTCAAAAAAAAATTGACCACAAATTATTTTCTAGCTCTTGATAAAGCCATTGTTTCTACCCACTTCGTCACATAATCTGTGCCAACCAATATGTAGGTCTTTTGATTTGATGGTGGGTTGAATGGTCCAACAAAGTCGAGTGCCCACTATTCAAAAGGTTCCACTACTAACTATGAGTGTAATGGAATTTCGCCAAATTGGCCAAGGCGGCCCATTCTTTGGAAACTATCGTAGGCTTGGACACATTTCTTGGCATATTTAAACATTGTAGGCTAATAATAACCCATTTACAATTCTTTGTTCCCCGTCCTATGATCTGAAAAATGGCCACCACATGGTTCATCATGATAGACACTTAGGATGTCATAAATCTTGTCTTCTTGGATGCATCTGTGTATATACATATCAGCTCCTATATGAAAAATATATCCACCGATATAGAACAATCTAGCACTATGCTGAACAATAAACTTACGTTCCTTTAATCTCAAGTGTCTTGTAGCTTCCCTACTTCTAGATAATTCACTACATCTGCTTACCATGGCGTTTTTACTGCTATAGCGAAAAAATGATTTTTACTACTCTATCGAACAAATGCTCATAAGGGAACTGATTGTCCACTACTAGTGGGTCATCTGACTTTGGATCTCTAGATAGGAAATCTGTAACTACGTTCTCTTTCCCTGGGCGATATTTGATATTTATGTCAAACTCTTGTAAAAGGAACAACCAACAAGTCACTCTTTCATTTGTAATAGGTTTATTGGCTAAGTATCTAATGGCGGAGTGATCGATATATAGGAATACTTGATAGCCAGTTATATAATGTCTAAATTTATTAATAGCATAAATGTCAATCAAGAACTCCTTTTCGGTCACTGTATAGTTTAATTCGGAAAGAGTGAGATTCTTGCTGATATAGTAAATAGCATAAGCCTTTTTGTCTTCTTCTTGACCGAGAACTTCCCCTATCACTGTGTCAGATGCATCTGAGGAAATGTGAAAAGGAAAATTCCAATTGGGGCCATGTAAGACTGGTGCATTCGACACCCGTTTCTTCAAATCTGAGAAAGCAGTGTCACATTTATTAGACCAATGGAATTCAACATTTCCAGTTAATGCATACAAGGGTGCAGAAATTTGTGAGAAATTATTTATAAACCTATGATAGTACCCTGCATACCCAAGGAAGCTACGTACCTCTATCTGAGTACAAGGTGTGGCTAATAAAATAATTACCTCTATTTTTTCTGGATCTACCTATATTCCAACCACAAAGATGTAGTGCCCTAGGATTACTCCTTTAGTCATCGTCATGTGAAATTTTTCATTTCTGAAACACAATATGGTAGCAATACATCGTTCCAATACTTCTTCTAGTGTTTGTAGTGCTTGATAAAAATAATCTCCATACGGAGTAAAGCCGTCCATGTAAATATCGATTCCTTAATTTATTAAATCAGAAAAAATGTTGAGTATGGGTCTTTGAAACATTGCTAGGGCATTGCATAACCCGAATGGTAATACCCTATAGGAAAATGTACCCCAGTGGCAGGTAAAGGTCGTTTTATCTTGGTCTTCAAGGGCTATTTGGATTTGATTGTAACTACTGAAACCATCAAGGAAAGAGAAGAATTGTTTTCCTGTTAATGTAACAAGGACCTTATCAATAAAAGGGAGGGGGAAGTGGTCTTTCTGTGTTGCTTTATTCAGTTCTATGTAATCCACAGAGATTCGCCACTTACGATTATTCTTAGTAACAACTACAACAGGAGAGACACATTTGTTGTCTAAAATATGATAAATGAAGTTTACATCTAGAAAATTTTGCAATGTCTTTTAGATGTAGGTTTAACCTTTGTTGAGGCTGTCGAATAGGCCTAATGTCCTTCTCACTATAAATGTGATGTGTACATAGTTTAGGATCTATACCCTTCATGTCTGGGTAGTCCCAAGCAGATGCTCCCTTATATTTCTGTAAAACCTTAATGACCTTTTTTTGTTGGTTATTATTCAAACTATCGTTGATATTTAAAACCTTTCCTGGCTCAATTTCAATTGGTATGTTATTGCAAACAATAGTCGTGGGTATGTGCTGATTATTAATGTCTACCAAGGGGTCTTCTTGTGATTCATTATCAAGAACTGATTTTAACATTTGGAATTTTGAATTTCCAGAAGTAGATGGCTGACTCATGAAGTTATTGATTACACCGTCTTCAGTTTGATCTTTGAATTCGAGTGCTTCAACTATTTTCAGTGGTGAATGGATGTTTTGTTCCCAGTATGTTTGTGGTTGTTTGTGAATATTTACAGTGGGAAGAATTGGTTTGGCAGGTGGGTATATGACAATATTTTTTATGGCATCACCTCTATCAATGGTCATGTTTCTTGTCCGAAAACCTATGCAAGCATCGGCTGTTGCTAACCAAGGTTGTCCTGGTATCAGGGGGTGTCCATCTAACCTACTTTTTGGGTTAATAACTAAAAAATCAGTCTGATTCTCCCATGAGTCCATAGAGACCAGGATTTCTTGTAATATATCTTCTGGTTTGATAATATATCTATTAACAACTTCCAACAAGGTAGATTTGGGTTCCAACGTTGTTATACCTAACTTCTCGTAGGTTTATGTAGTTAAGATGCTGATGGCCGCCCCCAAATCAACTAGTGTGTTCAAAAAGGAGTGGCCAGAGATTTGTATAGTAACTGTGGGGTTCCTTGGATCCTTGTATTTTACTAGCGTTTCTTTACCCAACAGTAAGTATGACAATGCTCCCACTACATGAATAGTTGGTACAAATTTTGCTTTCCTCACCTGTTTTTTTTTTCATAGCTCTTTAATTGTCTTGGCATAGATAGGAATGTCTTGTATAGCCTGCAGAAGAGGAATTTTAATGCAAAGGTTTTTTTAATTCCCCTAGGAGATCAAAATCTGAAGATACTATTGGTTTAGTCAATGTTAATCTCTCAGGGAATTGAGGGGAGGAACTAATAAGGTTTTCAGGGTATTTTTGGTCAATTGTGTCCCTCCCCAAATCTATATTTATTTCCATCATATTTGATTGTTTAGGTGCTGTCAGAATTCAGACTCAAGTTGTGGCAGGGCCATATCTTCTTTAGGTAAAACTACACGTCCTGATCTCAACCTAACTTCATTGCATTTCTTTTTCAGTTTTGGGGTTTAGGTTTTTGACAATATGGATTAGCTAAACCCGTCTGTTATTGGGATTAGGATCAGGTTGAGCTGGTAGTTGAGGACGCATAATAGGATGAGGATTGTGTTGGAATGGGTATGGAGTTGGTAATGTAGGTTGATTCTGAGCCTCTATCCCCATCAGTAAATTGGTCATTCTTAGGGGTCGCTACCAATTTTTAGACCAATTTGTATTCAATGAAGTGGAGGCATGCCACTAGGAATGATATGGATTGTTTTACGAGTACGGGGGAGAACAAGGAAAACTTGACAAATTATTACCTGAAGAGGGTTGTGTTGGCCAAGGAGGCATGGAAAATTATTGGGATGGCCTAGAATAAAAAGGTGATTGACTCTGCCATGTTGTTGCAAGATTATATTGATTAAATTGTGGAGGAGAAAAGAACTGAGGCAGGTCTTGTGGCATACCTGGTCGTGCTTGCCACTGCCGACGTTGATTTATTAGATAGATTGGTTCTGTATCTTCTTCTTCATCTTTAAAAACTGCTTTCAACCCTAGAAGTGAAGGGAAATGGTTAGTGGCATGGTACTTGGTACAAATAGCACATGTTTGGACCATGCCTAATGGAAATTCTCGATGGTTGTGCCTCTTTCGACAATGTGGAAAAAATAAAACCAAGTTCTATTCTGTTATAGCTTGCTTCTTCTTGGCTTTTAGGACATCTAGATGCGTTGTGAGGGTACCCAAGGTATCAGTTTTAAAATCTTCTAAAATATTACCGAAATCTGCTCTAGTCATGTTTCCACCGGACTGTTTATAATTCCTTGTAGCTGAGTCTCGCCCGGTTGGCCTACTTCACGTACTACCTCAAGAAAACCTGATGCAAATATGCAATGATGTCATCATATTATTCTTGATAGATGTCCCCTTTTCCCATTATATTAAGTGTTTCAACCCATTCTTACTTCATTTTTTCTTTTAAAATATCTTTAGACAGTGTAGTATACGAATATCTTTGCAGATTATATTGAAATATTTCAACTTATTCCTCCAACGTCTCATTGTCTCTTGTAGACATATTGAAGATTTCTTCTTTTACTTCTCGAATTCGGAAGTAGTCTTTATATTTTTTAAGAAAAGAGTTTTTCATATGATCCTAACTATTAATGGTTCTTCCACCGAGCCCCATAAACCAACGTAATGTTGTCCCCTTCAAAGTAGAGGGAAATAGTTTCAGTTTCTGAGGGTCAGTGGTGTAGTCATATCCCCTACATAAGACATCAAATTCAAATAACAATGCATCCAGATCTTTTGAGGTCAGCCCATGGAAAGTGGGGATGTTTTGTAATGGAATGGCTTTCATAGGGGAATTTGCGGCCATATCAACAATGGGATACTCCAATGTTGATGTTTTCCTTAGGTGTTGGTTGTTATCCATTTGATCAAAGATATGCCAATAATATTCATGGATTTCTTGTTTTGGAGGAATAATTTGAGTGGAATTAGGGAGTGGATTTGGAGGAAGCCTTACAACACTTCCCCGATCTGGGATAATGGATGTATTTGTCTCAACCTCTCCCTCAAGGGATCTAGGCTCTGGAGTTTTTACTTGTACTGCACTGCTGGTTTCTCCCTCTCCTTCATGCAAATTCCAAGAATTTCCCTCTCTCGAAGGGTCAGGACTAACGTGCTCAGTAGTCTGAAGGTTTTTTTCATACCCTCATGTTTTACTATGAATCTCGGCATGGGCTGCAGATAGTGAGGCTGCTGCTTGAGGGAGTGTAGTAGGACTGTGAGTAGGAATGGTTCTAGATCCTGCGGATGCCTAGGATTCATCCTTCTTAGTGATTTCGTCTATATATGTTGTTCTTCCAAGGACCACCAATCCTTTGGGTTTTGTGGATTTAAGTGGGGGATTTTGATCTAATTCTATCTTTTCCTTCCTATTCATTAGATAATAACAACTATCATACTAACCTTTACACAATTACTAGGAAGTGAGCTAGAGAGCAAGATTTTTTCTTATTGGAACGTAGGTTCTTACCTCTAATTTTCAATACCCAATTCTTCACAGAAAAAGTAAAAATAAATAAATGACATCACACTTAAACACTCTCCCTAGCAATGGCACCAAAATGTTGGGTCATGAGGGTGACTATTTTAAAGGTAACCTTAATGATTTTCATTAATTATCAACCCAGGGAAAGTCTTGTTATTTCAAGAGTGTAAGAAAAATATATGCAAGTGACATTGGAGGTTAACTACTCTAAATCATTATAAGGAAGATTGTTTAATTCTCGAAGTTCAATCAAACCAACTTGAAAGTGAATTATGAAATACTTCAGACTATTCAAAGGAACTAATTTTGTTCTAAGCTTATACAGAAATAACTACTCAAGATTGAAAAGAATAGATTGCAATTGAACAACACACTTTGATGAATTGAACAGCTACTTTAATGAATGGAAAAAACAATCCTAATAAATTGAACAACAATCAATTATTCTAGATTTTGTAATGGAATTCTATTTTAATCAACTAATAACATCCTTCAGAATTAAACGTCAACCAAATTCCTAGAATTATGATGAAAAGATCCAAACATTATCTATACGCAGAATTGAACAGCAACCGTGCTGAAACTAGTCTAACAATTGTAAAAGCATTTATTCTAGATAAGAGGACATGAATGATAAATCTAGTCTAGTGAAAAGGAAACTATAACATCTGATGCTTGCAATTAACCAATTAAATGATAATGTTATGGAACACAATGAATAAATGGAAATGAAAATTCTCTAAATAAATGTATAGCACAGAAGTAGGAGGAGAACCCCCACAGCTGGGCCAAAATCCACTAGAAGCCTACTGCTAAGGAATACTCAGAGGTTGTTTATTCCAAAAACGTCAAATTCTTCATTAATCCTAAGAGCAATACATTAGTACAAACTTGATGATTCTGTCAGAATACGTTTATTACAAGAAGATTATATTACAGTAACTCTTTTTTGTCTTGTTCATCTTCTGCCTTTTATAGCTTAAAGGAAAATTCAAAATTCGTAATGGATCCTCTTAATATGAGACTCTGCTGGTTCGTGGCTATTCAATACAAGAAAAAATCACATTGCTGAGGGGTGAAAATGGTCACCATAAGCTCATTGGTGAGGGTCAAAAGAGCCTTCGTCACTAAAAATTGAACGTCACCAAAGGTGGCGTCGCCGAAAGTATAGGTGTTGTGGTGACATTCAAGGTCCGTCACCAATAATTATTTATACTGACGAATAGTGACCGTCACCATTTAATATGAGAAATGGTGACAGAAAATAGCTTCTGTCACCAAAAAACTGAACGTCAACAAAGGTGGCGTTGCCGAAAGTATAGGTGTTGTGATGACATTCAAGGTCTGTCACCAATAATGATTTATAGTGATAGATAGTGATCGTCACCATTTCATATGAGCAATGGTTGTTAGTATGAATTCTTCGTCGAAGTGTACGAAAAAGAACCACTTTAGCTACGCATAACTAATAGCCCTAACAACAATAATGGCTGAAAAGAAGCCCTAGGGCCTGAAGTAGCTGGATATGCAGGAATATGAAAAACGACAGCGGTCGTAATTTAAAACCCGTGTGGAGTCACCATTTGTTAGTATGAATTCTTCGTCGAAGTGTACGAAAAAGAACCACTTTAGCTACGCATAACTAATAGCCCTAACAACAATAGAGGCTGCCAAACATCTTCAGATCTGTGATTAGTAGTTAAAATGCTGCAACAAACAGATCTATAAATGGAAAGACATCAAGCAGTAAAGTAAAGAGTTTGCTCCATGCATCCAACAGACAAGACAAGAACACAATTTTTGAATGAATTTTTATATTACAGGGCACCTGGGAGGAAACAAGAAGGTGTATCTAGATCTCCTCAATGGGATGGGTTCTTTGTAGTCCTCAGCACTTCAGATCTAAGCTTTCTCTCTCTTGTAGATGTAGAAAACCCAATGCATAAAATAGAGCTCAATGGGAGCAAATGGTGAAAATGAGACCAAGTGTATAGATCCAGAGTGATCTAGTAGGCAACAAAAGGTGAAGAATGATGGGGAAAACCCTCCTATTTATAACAAAATATTGGGTCATTCTAGATCTTGGTGTATGATTAAAATAATGTTAATCAAATCTAGATCCACCTCTATGGAATATTTTATTATTATTTGTTGGAGGGAAAGGGTGTTTTGACTTGGGTCAAATCCCTTGATTAGTGAAGAATAAATAAATAAATTATTTATTTATCTTTTTAAGGATGTGGTTGGGATATAATCAAATAAATAATGATTTATTTAATTAATGGTGGTTGATTTGGTCATATTTAACAAGGAATATTATTTAAATAATTATTCCTAGAAAAAAATAAGATAACTATGGGTTTATCTCATTAATTTCTTTGTTTTTGGGTTAAACATGACTGGGAATAATAATTAAATTATGGTTTAATTAATTATTCCTTTTGGGGTTTCCTAATTAACATAGTGAAAGCAGTTTTACTTGGGGTAAAACTGGTCTTACATGGTGTACTTGGGTCCATCTAATGATGAAATGTTAGATGACCAAAAAATGGTGTAACAATGAATGTACTTCCTTTTTTTCATAAATTTTTTCATTAAAAAATGAACCCTTTAAATGATGAACCTAGTTAATGCTTCGTCTTCATGAAGAATACTACTTGATCTTTCAATTTGAATTTGAAGATGGTCCTTTGTTGTCTTTCTTGACTACTTCAAATTATCAAATTATTGACACAATCGTATAGATATTGCACTCAATTTTGATGGTCCTTTGTTATCTTTCTTTAATTAAAATTATTGACACTTGATCACATAGATGTTGCACTCAATTTTGATGGTCCTTTGTTATCTTTCTTGACTAGTTCAAATTATTGACACAATAATATGCTTCTTGTTACTCTTTTTATTCCTTCCTTATATATATCCTCCCCCTTAGATATTGTGTACTCTCCCACATAGATATTGCACCAAATTTCATAGGCTCTTCTTTTGAAGTCAAATATATTTTATTCTCCCCCTTAGATATTGTGTACACTCCCACATAGATATTGCACTAAATTTCATAGGCTCTTCTTTTGAAGTCAAATAAGTGACAATAATTTGCAAGAACTATCCCTAATTTTTTTCTCACATGTTCAAATGGTTCTCTAACAAGATAATTTACAAGAACTATTCCTAATTTGTTTCTCACATATTCAAATGCTCCTCTAACAAGAGGCTTTGTGGGTATGTATTCCATCTTAATTATTTTCTCAAAGACTTGTTGTGTGAGGAAGTGGTACTTTATGATGATATGTAAATAGTGATTGAAGGAATTAGAATATTTTATTTTTGAAATTATTATTATACTTCCATTGAAGCACTTAATAGATATATATATTTACCGTAATATCTTGTAGATCCCATTTCATCCAAAACACTCAAAAATAAATTTACCTTACCTTAATATCTTGAAGAGACCATTTCATCCAAAACACTAAAAAAGAAGTGACTACTATATATTACACTTCTACTCACTCAAAGAGAAATTTACCTTAATATCTTTTAGAGCCCATTTCATGCAAAACACTCAAAAAGAAATAACTACTATGTATTCCACTTCTACTCTAGAGAGAGAAAGTAACGACTCTTTCTTGCTTAACCATTAAACCAAATACTCTTCTAAGTAGAATTATACATTGCCCACTTTTACTTTTCACAAGCCTAGTTGAATCTCTATATGTTGTAAATGTAAATTTCTCACAAGTAAATTTTTCAATGTAAAATTCTTAACTTCTACAAGTTCTATAGGCAGAGTTTCTAAAGGGCCAGGTAGCCTCTGGATCCCATCTTTTATGAAAGATGACATATCTAGTAAATTCCCCTATAGTCAATCTCTAAAATAGATCTAAATAGAAGTTCTTCATTTTAATATGCATAAAACACAACCACTTTAAGGTAAACTGTGTACATGTGTCATTTCTCCCACAAACTAAAGGCTTCCTCCCATTAATTTTAGATGTGAATTATAGACCATAAACTTTTTAAGTCAAACTTAAAGATAAACCATGCACATGTCATTTACCTCATGATCTTGTGTCATTTCTCCCATGTCATATATATATTTTTTATTGATTTTTTTTTCAGGGATAATAAAACCATTAGATATGGTTGAAAAATGGAAATTATGCACAGAAGTTTCTTGCTATCCCAATCCAGGGAAAACAATGATTACATATGTGCTTTCCAATATTGCGACTAGAAAATTCATCTAAAGGAAAATGAATATACCGGGAAGAACAACAAACAACGAGGCATATTATATTGGATTGATAGAAGACTTGGGAACACCGATGGAGTATGGATCAAATGGAATTGTAGTTTTCACCAATTCTGAACTTGTGTGAAACCAAATGAATGGCATGTGCCAAGTTAAGAACGAGAGGCTAAAAGCACTGCATGGAATAGCTAACAATATTGTTAGCCAATTTCATTTTTTTAGTATAAGGCATTGTACAAATGTGAATAAGATGTATGCTAATCTATTGCATGGGGAAATGCCAATTCATGATTCATCTATCAAAGATGAATTAGAATTATACAGGGCAATGCCAATGCAAGATTAATCTCTCAAAGATGAATTTGTTTTGAGATTCTCTTCTTCAAAAATTCAAGATTCATCTCTCAAAGATGAATTAGTGTTGAAACACTCTCCTTCAAAGTTTATTGATAGAAATTGTAACATATCTTGGATATGTGTGTGTTGTGTACTTATAAATGCGTCTTTTTTAATGACCATGTGATTTTTTCAATTATATAACAATTGTGCTCCCACCACACCATGTAAAGTACAACCTGGTGAACTTCACATTTGCAACAAGAGGTGAACTTCACATTTTTATAAAATTAAAATGCGGGGACTTCAACAATTTTTTGTTTAAATGCGGTTTCACTTCTTTTTTAATGACCATGTTTTTTTTTCAATTTTATACCAAGTGTGCTCCAACCATGTAAAGCGCAATTTGGTGAACTTATCATTTTGGTGAAATGGATAGGGAACCTCATGAGGTATTGCATGATTTATTTTTATTTTTATTTTTTTTTACATCAAGTTCTATAATATATTCTCACTCATTTTTAAAACATCAAATTTTAATGTTTGTACACGTGCATTGTGTACAGGTTTCCCGCGCTTCGCAAGATAGCATGCGTATTGAGACTCTGCTAGGAAAGACACTACATCCATCTGTATTTGATGGAGATTTCTAGATTTGATTCAGATTTCTAGTCTTAAATTTACTTTTTTATATATTATGTAGATGTACAGTCATATATATATATATATATATATATATATATATATATATATATATATATATATATATATATATATATATATGTATAACTTGATACTTGAAACTCAAGTGAGATCTATAATTTTTGGACATATATTTTATTGTGTTTTAATATAATTTATTTTGTTTTTAAAAGTTTAGTTTTGGATCGTTTCAAAGTAATTTTGGCATGTGAATGTGAAGTAATGTTGTTATATAATTTGTTTGGTTTTTAAAGCTTAAGTTTTGGTATGTGTGAAGTTTAATGTTGTGATTTATAATTTTTTGTTAAATTAAAGGTTTAAGTTTTGGATGATTTCAATCTACATTTGGCATGTACATCATATAATTTTAAATGTTTTGATTTAATGTTAAATGTTTAAATTTTTTGATATATAATGTTAAATGTTTTGATCTAAGTTTTGGATGACCTTTCAATCTACATTTGGCCTAGATGGAAGACTCCCATGT
This sequence comes from Pinus albicaulis, assembly GCA_034641835.2. Taxonomy (NCBI): domain Eukaryota; kingdom Viridiplantae; phylum Streptophyta; class Pinopsida; order Pinales; family Pinaceae; genus Pinus; species Pinus albicaulis. Next base: position 29,085 of record JAXQQM020080244.1, read on the forward strand.
GAAGTATTGTTTTGATTTAATCAAAAAGAGTAAAGAAGTAGTTATACATGTAAATCCCTTTAATTTTGATTTAATGTTAAATGTTAAATGTTTTGATCTAAGTTTTGGATGGTATCAATCTACATTTGGCCTATGGAAGACTCCCATGTGAAGTATTGTTTTGGATCAATCAAAAAGAGTAAAGAAGTAGTTATATATGTAAATACCTTTAATTTTGATTTAATGTTAAATGTTAAATGTTTTGATATAATGTTAAATGTTTTGATCTAATTTTTGGATGGTTTCAATCTACATTTGGCCTATGGAAGACTCCCATGTGAAGTATTGTTTTGATTTAATCAAAAAGAGTAAAGAAGTTGTACATTATCCCTTTGATTTTGATTTAATGTTAAATGTTAAATGTTAAATGTTTTGATATAATGTTAAATGTTTTGATCTAAGTTTTGGATGGTTTCAATCTATACATTTGGCCTATGGAAGACTACCATGTGAAGTATTGTTTTGATTTAATCAAAAAGAGTAAATGAGTAGTTATATGTAAATCCCTTTAATTTTGATTTAATGTTAAATGTTAAATGTTTTGATATAATGTTAAATGTTTTGATATAAGTTTTGGATGGTTTCAATCTACATTTGTCCTATGGAAGACTCCCATGTGAAGTATTGTTTTGATTTAATCAAAAAGAGTAAAGAAGTAGTTATATGTAGATCCCTTTAATTTTGATTTAATGTTAGATGTTAAATGTTTTGATATAATGTTAAATGTTTTGATCTATGTTTTGAATGGTTTCAATCTACGTTTGGCCTATGGAAGACTCCCATGTGAAGTATTGTTTTGATTTAATCAAAAAGAGTAAAGAAGTTGTACATTATCCCTTTAATTTTGATTTAATGTTAAATGTTAAATGTTAAATGTTTTGATATAATGTTAAATGTTTTAATCTAAGTTTTGGATGGTTTCAATATATACATTTGTTCTATGGAAGACTACCATGTGAAGTATTGTTTTGATTTAATCAAAAAGAGTAAAGAAGTAGTTATATGTAAATCCCTTTAATTTTGATTTAATGTTAAATGTTAAATGTTTTGATCTAAGTTTTGGATGGTTTCAGTCTACATTTGGCCTATGGAAGACTCCCATGTGAAGTATTGTTTTGATTTAATCAAAAAGAGTAAAGAAGTTGTACATTATCTCTATAATTTTGATTTAATATTAAATTTTAAATGTTTTGATATAATGTTAGATATTTTGATCTAATTTTTGGATGGTTTCAATCTATACATTTGGCCTATGGAAGACTACCATGTGAAGTATTGTTTTGATTTAATCAAAAAGAGTAAAGAAGTAGTTATATGTAAATCCCTTTAATTTTGATTTAAGGTTAAATGTTAAATGTTTTGATATAATGTTAAATGTTTTGATCTAAGTTTTGGATGGTTTCAATCTACATTTGGCCTATGGAAGACTCCCATGTGAAGTATTGTTTTGATTTAATCAAAAAGAGTAAAGAAGTATTTATATGTAAATCCCTTTAATTTTGATTTAATGTTAAATGTTTTAAATGTTTTGATATAAAATTGAATGTTTTGATCTAATTTTTGGATGGTTTCAATCTACATTTGGCCTATGGAAGACTCCCATGCTTAGACATCGGATGTGTTGCAGAAGGGGAGGTGGGGGTAGGGGCAGGGGTGGAGGGGGCATGAGTGTTGGCTCTCGCCCACCTCTTTCAATCCATGACACAGGAAGCAACCCTCCTCCGACAAGCAGTGTCGCACAATTTCACTTCACCAGCGCTATGGTCAGACCTCAAATTACGGCGACCATTTCTATCTTTTTTCAGGAGGAGCCACAAGATGAAGGTGCCTATGGTTCCAGGAAGCAACGGAAAAAGTGCACCATCCCAACCCATCAGCCCCAAGACACCAAGAAGTTGGCAACTCTTCCAGTCAAATCTGGCTCGAAGAGCTCCAACAGCGGCAACTTGGCCTGTGTGGAGAAAAAACTCAAAGATGACTTTGGCTCCTCTTCTGCTTCAGAGAGCTCCTCCTAGCACTCCAAGGGAGTAGATGATGATTTGTAGGACTATAGTTGTCCAATTGTGGAGGAGAATCCTCCTACACACATCGATAGCTAGCCTGATGTCAGGTCCTCTTTAGCTTTTTTGAACTTTTGTCATGTTTTGCAATCATTGTGCTTCTGAACACTCTATGTCTGTTCGTTTCCCAATATTGGGCAGCATCTTCTGCGTTGGTTTCCCGGTTATGGGTAGCCCCTTTTCTATTTTTTTGATTCAGACCCCTTCTAGTGTTGGCTAGTTAGGCAACCCAAGAGACGGGTCTTGCTATGTACATTATGTTCAATATCAATAGATTAAACCAACTTAGAAAAATATATATATATATAATGTTAAATGTTTTGATCTAAGTTTTGGATGATTTCAATCTACATTTGGCCTAGATGGAAGACTCCCATGTGAAGTATTGTTTTGATTTAATCAAAAAAAGTAAAGAAGTAGTTATATGTAAATCCCTTTAATTTTGATTTAATGTTAAATGTTAAATTTTTTGATATAATTTTAAATGTTTTGATCTAAGTTTTGGATGGTTTCAATCTACATTTTGCCTATGGAAGACTCCCATGTGAAGTATTGTTTTGATTTAATCAAAAAAAGTAAGGAAGTAGTATATGTAAATCCCTTTAAGTTTGATTTAATGTTAAATGTTAAATGTTTTGATATAATGTTAAATGTTTTGATCTAAGTTTTGGATGGTTTCAATCTACATTTGGCCTATGAACATATATACATTTGGTTTCAATCTACTAGTTCCAGTTAATTGCATTCTAGAACATATATATTGAGTACGTGAATCATTTTTCATCAATGCACATAGTAAAACTATTTGAACAATTAATTGCATTTTAGAACATATATATATATCCAATACATGTAACATTTTTTATCAATTCACATGTATAGAACAGCTACTTTCAGTTGATACTAGAGCACGTGCATGTACCAAAACAATTTGTACAAGTGCAAACACTTGCACAAATAACATAAGCAGCTTAATTTTTAGTTGCGTACTGGAAGTTCTAAAACATATTTGATCCAAAGAGAATAAATTGTTGGGTAGTTCAATCAAAAAAATTCCAATGGAATGCCATCTCCAATAATTCGTTCATGATCAGATTTTGACATTTTCCATTTCTTAATTTTTGTTTTTTTCTTTGATTGAACCTCTATCAACTTTATGCGTGCTGCACACACCAAGTGACTATATTGACAACTTATGAAATCAGGTTCATAGTCTTCAAAGTAAACAAAATCCCCACTTTGATTAGTTTGTCCGAAAAAATAAACTTTCAGTATAATAGATCCTCTTTCATATTGAAATCTGTGATCATTATAGTTTTCTAATAATTTCAATTTTCGTTCAGTGCAATGCATCAAATAATACTTCACATTTTCATCATTGTCAATAGGTGAAATTACAGCAAAAACATCTCCTGCACAATAAAACAAACTTAACAAAATTATACATATTTAAATTTATTTCTAGATCTTTAAATTTGTTGTGAAACCAGCTCCAAAAAGAGAAGAAAAGAGATATCAACGCCTTATAAATAGGCCACTTCGAGGGGGAAACCTCCAATACATTACATGAATGAAAAATTCTTGGATTATTCAAATTACAAAATCTCCTTTGTATATATAGGAGTCCATGGGGCCACAATGTAATCCTAGCCGACCTAACAATAATAATTTAAGGGCACAATAATAACAATATGGGGGTTACAAGGGTACAATAATAACAATAAGGGGGTATACTAGAAATATAGGGACCTAATATGCCCCTCTCCTTCAAAAAAGTGTTTTCCTCAATGCTTGAGTAGCTCTGGGTGCTTTTGTATAAAATTCTCATCCTCCCATGTAGAATATTCAGTGGGTAAGTTCTTCCACTTGATGAGATACTCTGAAAATGATCGATTCCATAGCTATCGAGTTCTTGTTTCCATGACCGCATCAGGTTCCAATATTATTTTTCCTTCCTCATCAAGTTCTGGAAATATTGTTTGAACTGGAATATTTTCACCTATAACCTTCTTTAAGCATGAAACATGGAAAATTAGATGCACTCGTGAAGAAGCAGGAAGCTCCAATTTGTATGCCCTAGTACCAATCTTTTGCAACACCTTGTAAGGACCATAGTACTTTGGCGATAATTTATTATCCTTCTTAGCTTGCTTGAGGGACATTTGTTTGTATGGTTGTAGCCGTAAAAATACTCAGTCTCCTACATTAAAACTTCTCTCGCTGCGATGTTGATCTATCTGTTGTTTCATTCAATTTTGTGCTAAATTCAGGTTGTCCTTTAAGAGTTGGAGAACTTCTTGTTGATGCTTGATGTGATATTCCACTGCTTGAACCTTCGAATTTTCTCTTAAAGTTGATGTGATGGATGGTGGATGATATCCATAAAGTGCCATAAATGGGGTCATTTTTGCTGCAGTATGGAAGGAAGTGTTATACCATCATTCAACTAGAGGTAACCACTTGACCCATTGTGTTTGTTTATCAGATACAAAACAACGAAGATATCCTTCCAAACATTTATTTACTATCTCAGTTTGACCATCGAATTGAGGATGATAAGATGAGCTATGAGCTAATTGAGTATCCAAACAAGAAAATAACTCTGTCCAAAAATTTCCAGTAAAAATGGGATCTCTGTCGCTCACAATAACCCTTGGGTTTCCATGTAGCTTTTGAATTGTGTCCATAAATGTAGTAGCAAATGTACTTGCTTTAAATGGATGAGATAATGCACAAAAGTGTGCATATTTGGTAAGTCTATCAACTACCACCATGATGACACTCTTTTCTTCGTACTTAGGTAAACTTGTGACAAAATCCATTAAAACCTCCTCCCAACGTTGACTTGGAATGGATAAAGGTTGTAGAAGACCCGAGGTCTTAATTGTCTTAACTTTATTATGTTGGCAAACCAAACATTCCGCCACAAACTTTTGAATATCAGATTTAAGGCCATCCCAAAAAAATTCTTTCTTCACCCTGTGGTAAGTTTTTAAAAATCCTGAGTGTCCTCCTAAAGGAGAAGTGTGCAATTCCAAAAGAGTCTTTTGTTTTAGTTGGGAATTCTTACAAAGATATAAGCGATCTTTGTACCATAAGGAATCATTTTTCCAACTAAATGTATCAGATGTACTAGGATCTTGCTGCAACTTTTGGAAGAGTGTCCATACATCTTTGTCCTTCTTCCATTCATCTCTTGCTTTAGTTATCCAATCTGGTTGGATAATAGAAATGGCACAAAGCAATGCTTCCACCTCTTCATTCTTTCTTAAGAGTGCATCTGCAACAACATTAAGCTTTCCTTTTTTGTAGATTATTTCAAAGTCATAACCCAACATCTTTGTGACCCATTTTTGTTGCTCTTCTGAAGATAGTCTTTGTTCCAAAAAGTGTTTAAGACTATCATGATCAGTTTTTACCTTGAAGTGTCTTCCCATAAGGTAAGTTCTCCATTTCTTTAGTGCATGCAGTATTGCTAACATTTCCTTCTCATAAATAGGTTTCTGTAAATACTTTCCTTTCTTTGGACGGCTTTCAAAAGCAATGGGTTTTCCTTCTTGCATTGAAACAGCACCAATTCCATTTCCTGAGGCATCACATTCCACAATAAAGGTTTTTTTGAAGTCTGGTGTAGCTAAGACTGGTGCTAGGCACATTTCCTCTTTAAGATGTTCAAAGGCCTTAGTTGCTTTAGGAGTCCATGAAAATTCATCTTTCTTCAATAATGTTGTTAGAGGTGCTGCTATTCTCCCATAATTCTTAACAAACTTGCGATAATACCCTGTTAACTTGAGAAATCCTCGCAACTGCTTTATGGTCGTGGGGACTTTCCATTCCTTAATGGCTTTAATTTTTTTAGGGTCTACTTTAACACCCTCGTGAGATATAATATGACCCAGATATTCCACCTCTTGTACTCCAAAGAAACATTTGGATGTTTTTTCATATAATTGTTTCTCCTGCAATAGTTTGAGCACCCTGTCAACATGTTCAACATGATCCTTCCAAGACCTGCTGTAGATTAGTATATCATCAAAAAATACTAGCACAAATTTTCTAAGGAAGGGTTTGAAAATGGAATTCATCAGCCCTTGAAATGTAGAAGGTGCATTGGTAAGGCCAAAAGGCATGACCAAAAATTCATAATGACCCTCATGAGTTCGAAATGTTGCTTTTGGAATATCTTCAGTCTTCATTCTAATTTGATGATATCCTGAACGAAGATCCAACTTGGTAAAATAAATTGCTCCATGTAATTCATCCAATAATTCATCAATCACAGGAATGGGAAATTTATCTTTAATGGTGAGCTTATTGAGCTCCCTATAATCCGGACACATTCGCCATGATCCATCCTTCTTGTGTACCAATACTACGAGAGCAGAGAAAGAACTTTGACTAGGTTGAATTATACCTGCCTCTAACATTTCTGCAATCATACGTTCAATTTCGCTCTTTTGGAAGTAAGGATATCTATAAGGCCTGATGTTTGGAGGAACACTTCCTGGAATCAAATGAATAGCATAATCATGATCACGAATAGGTGGGAGTCCTTTGGGAGTTTCAAACACCTTGGAATGATTGTCCAAGACTTGTTGGAGATCTGCAGAAATAGATGATTTTGATGTCGGAACTTCTAGTGAGCATAGTTGTGCAATTACGCCTCGTTGTTCTTTCTTTAGAAGCTTTGTCATGACATTAGAGCTTATTATCCTTCCCGGCTTCCCTTCAATACCCCGTAATTCGACTTCCTTTCCTTCTGAAAATAATTTCAAGAAAAGTTCTTGAAAATTAAAAGCTACCGTCCCCAAAGATTGTAACCATTGTAGTCCTAATACAACATCGACACCTCCCATAGGAATGGAAAGCATTGGACTATTCAATACATATTCCCCCATGGTTAGCTTGATATTATGGCATTTTCCAGAGCAATTTATAGTTCCTCCATTTGCAACCATCACTTGACGTTCTGGTGCTGGGTATAGGAAACAATTTAATTCCTTGGCTACCTTACAATGAATAAAATTATGGGTGCTACCTGAATCAATCAACACTATTGCCTTTTTCTTCTTGATATGTCCTTCTATCTTGAGAGTTTGAGGAGTGGTAATTCCTGCCAGTGCATTACACGATATGGTCGGATTCATTTCTTCCTCTTCTAGGGCTGGTTCCTGGTGTATATCCTATTCTTGTTCATTTTCTTCTTCCTCTTCACAATCTATGTAAAATAATTTCTTCTCAGCACACTTATGACCTTTAGTGTATTTGCTATCACAACTGTAGCAAAGCCCTTTTGCTCTTTTTTCTTCCAATTGTTGTGGTGTAAACCTTGTAGGTTGTGGAAATCTAGGAGTAGCAACACTTCCCTCTTTATAGAAGTGAGTGGTAGGCTTCCTTGTCGCCATAATTTCACATTCAATTTTTCTTACCAACCTGAATGCCTTCTCCAATGAATTAGGTTCCAAAACACGAACTTCATGTTGTATGTTATCCTTTAAAATACCTATGAAGAGATCAATCATGTGTTCCTCTGGAATATCAGTTACCCTTATATTCAATTTTTGGAAGTCCTCAATGTGCTTCCCCATTAAACCCTTTTGTTTGAGATTTATCAATTGGCTAAAGAAGGTGTTACTCTTTGTATCCTCATAATGTGCTATCATTTCCTCCGTAAAAATTGACCAAGTGACAATTTTTTTACGAGAGCAAAGCCATCGATACCATACAAATGTATTTTGTTCTAAATGTAAAGTTGCAATGCGTACCTTTTGTGTGTTTTTTCACATTATGGAGATCAAAATATTGCTCCATCTGTAGTATCCATGTTACAGGATCCTTTCCATCAAACTTCCTCATATCCATTTTTGGAATATGGTGGTTCTTCCCGCCAACATTAGATTTTATGAAATCAAGATTAACATTTATTTTGTTCTCATCATGAGTTTCCTCTACTATATTTTCACCATTAGGAAACATTTCTTGTATCAACTTTGTCAAACCTTCCATGTCTTCTTTTAGATCATTCTTCATGTTTTCCATTTTCTCATCGATCTTAGCTTCCATGTCATCTATCTTAGATTCCATGCCAGCTTCCATGCCAACTATCTTAGATTCCATGCCATTCTTCAAACCATCCATCTTAGATTCCACGCCTTTCTTTAAAACATCCATCTTAGTTTCCACGCCTTTCTTCAAAACTTCCATGTCATTTTTTTGTTGCTCTTTGCAAGAGCGAAATTTGTTGCACTTGCTCTTGTAATTTTGATATTTCATGTTGCCATTATTCATCTTCATGAGTCATAGTAGAGCCTTCTAAACGCTTAATGGGCATTGAATTCTTTTTAGGGGCCATTTTAGAATCCAATACTAATATCTATTCTACAAAATTCCCTTGGAATCAATTCAACTTGATTCTTCAAACAACACTTATGCAATTCGGAAAAAAAAAAAATACACACCTTTTACTTGCTTTTGAGGAGCTTGATATTGAAATTGAATTATATCTATAATTGCAGATCCTAAATATCTAAAATTCAGCCCTGTATTAGCCCTCTGAAGCTTCTTTCAAATTCCATGGATCTGATCTGATTTGGATTCCTCAAGGCAAAGTTATATCAAATCTCCCACAATGACCCAATTTTGGACTAGTTCAGTAGAGCGAACTTGTACGAATTTCCACGTGTCAATGTTTCCTCCTTTGGCTATAAAATTGATAGACCAAAAACTGTAGTCTGTATACTTGCTGTCACTTTTTACATCATTCCAATCCGATGCTCAGAGAGAGAGCTATGAATATTTTCTCACGATCACCTCTTTGAGATGAAATTTAAAAGCCTCAAAAAGCCCTAAATTCCACAGATCATATCTCTGAAAATATTTTGAACCAATATCTAAAATTTTGCGACGATGTTCCTTAGGACTGTGGCTTCACACTCTAAAAATTTCAGCTTCTGAACCTTTTTAGAAAAAATGTTATTACGAAAATACCACGATGACCTGTTTAGGTTAAATTCAGGAGCCTGCAAAATGACCTAACTTGCATAGATCATATCACCAAAAATATTGTGAACCAAGCTTTGAAATTTTGCGACAATGTTCCTCAAGATTTGGACTTCACACTCTTAAAATTTCAGGTTCTGAACCTTCGTAGAAAAAAAATTATAGTGAAAATGCCACAATGAGATATTTGGAGCAGCGAAACCCTAGAATCTCAAAGCTCTGATACCAAATGATGTGAAACCAGCTCCAAAAAGAGAAGAAAAGAGATATCAACGCCTTAGAAATAAGCCACTTCGAGGGGGAAACCTCCAATACATTACATGAATGAACAATTCTTAGATTATTCAAATTACAAAACCTCCTTTCTATATATAGGAGTCCATGGGGCCACAATGTAATCCTAGCCAACCTAACAATAATAATTTAAGGGTAGAATAATAACAATATGGGGGTTACAAGGGTACAATAATAACAATAAGGGGGTATACTAGTAATATAGGGACCTAACAAAATCATTAGAAAGAAATTCAAATGTTACCTTCTCTAACAAGATCAGAAACTCGATCACCATCAGATGATATTGTAGTTTCCTCTGATTGCATTTCTTCAAACATCGTATTTATAACACTACTTATATTTTGTATCACATTTTCCTTGATTTTTTTATCTTTGGTTGATTTTTGAATACCCAGTAGTGTCATAGCTTATTTTAATTTCATTAGTGATAGGATACCTTTCAACATTTGAGCTTGAACTGTCACCGGGTACTTTATGAAATATATTTCAAAAATGTGGTTAACATGATATCGTATATAATGGTCAGGTTTTTTATCTCCATATGTGTGACTGTGAACATTTTATAACATCTCATCATCGACACTCATTTCAGCTGTACATATTTGAATAAATAGTACATAATAAGTTTACATATTCAATAGATAACTAAATTAATAAATAGATGTATAATTTCAATTATACATGCATGTGTTCACTATATATATATATATATATATATATATATATATATATATATACCTTGTGATTCAATTTCTTCACTTGAATTTCTTTCAATATTTTCACCATCTTCAATCATTGGTTCAATATCTCTTTCACTTTCTCTTTTAAAATTTTATATCTCATCATCAATGTTTTGAGGAATATCTCTCTCTGATTACATTGCAAAATATTTTTCAAATTAGTTCATCAAATAAAAATTAAGCTTCACATTTTACACTAGGAAAATTTTAAATATATCAATAGATCATAATCTTTACATTTACATACTTGCTTCAATTTCTAGTTGAGGTTGATTTTCCCCTTCAATATTTGAGAGTGCTTCTATCTTTATTTTGTGAGATTGTCTCGTCTCTTCTCTACGTTCCTCAATGTCTCTTTTTCAATCATATTTTCTTGCACAATTCCTTCGATTTCCCATGATAATAGAGTATGAAGTTCAAAAAATTTCCTTCAAAAATTTAGACAACAACTCAATTAGAAAAAGCATCACAAAATATTTAATTAAAAAAAAATTTGATTTAAAAAATATTGCAAAAAATACATACTCCAATCAAAACACTTACTTTAAAAAATCCAAGAAAAAAATGTCTTATAAAAATGAAACGAAGCTCAAAAGATTTACTTCAACTCAAAACACGTACTCTAAAAAGCTTTCACTTCAAAAAATGCCTTCAGCTTAAAAAAAAAATGTCACTTTAAAAATACTTCCAGAAAACGTCTTTTCAAAATTAAGCCCAAATCCATACTTTGAAAAAAAATGAAGCACAAAAAATATCCAAAAAAATGCATTACATACCTCCAAGAAATGTCCTTTGAATGTACGTCCAAGAAAATTCCTTAAACCCAAAACAATTCTTTGCAAAATCATACTGCCTCCAAGAAATGTCCTCCAAGAAAAGTCTTTAAACCCAAAACAATTCTTTGCAAAATCAGACCGCCTCCAAGAATTTGAAATTAAGCCCAAATCTATACTTTCAAAAAAAATGAACAAAAAACATCCAAAAAAATCTATCACATACCTCCAAGAAATGTCCTTTGAATGTACGTCCAAGAAAATTCCTTAAACCCAAAAAATTTCTTTGCAAAATCAGACCGCCTCCAAGAAATGTCGTCCAAGAAAAGTCCTTAAACCCAAAACAATTCTTTGCAAAATCAAACTGCCTCCAAGAAATGTCCTTAAACCCAAATCTCCAAGAAAACTCTTTAAACCCAAACCAAGACCTTTGTAAAATCAAACCAAATATACGAAATGTGCGAAAATTATGAATGATATCGCAGCAATTTATATTGCCACGAAATGTTTTTTTGGAGGGGCTCCGCGAAATTTTCCGGCCGACGGAAAAGTAGGCAGAAGTTCGGCCAAACTTTTAAAAAACGTTCGGTCAAACTATTAAGGCGTGAGACTTAACGGCCCATTTGTGCAAAAAATAGTTCGGCCGAACTTTTTATAAAAGTTCGGCCGAACTAACGTGTCACCAGTTACGCAAATCCAAGCTCTGAATATGTTTCTGCAACTTTGGACTGATTAAAATCCATGAAACATTCTGAATTAACTGTCATAACCAAGACAAGCATTTTCAGAATTGAATCTACTTTCAGAAAATATAACTTTTATGGAATTTCATAAATATTTACTAATTTTAATTAATTTTGTAATAAAACGGGTGCAAACAATTTTTGAGGGTCATTGTGATTCAGTGAACTCAAAATTTTGTATCTCCCAAAATACATTGTAAAAAAAATTGAAAAAATTATGGTGCATTACATTGGTCTATCATCTATAATGGGTAGCTTTTAGATTTTTAGTTTATAACTTATATGTTAAGAAACTTCTTGCGTCGCAAAACATACTCAAAATATGCAGTTTTTTCATATTGGACCAGTTCAAATAATTATAGTAATTATGATATGCATCCATTGGCTTTGTAAATATGACGAAACCGAAGTAGACTCTGTCTAGATTGTTGTAACACATTTTTTTTTCTCAAAAACACAAATTTTCAAAGAATATAACATTGTGTATTAACATGACTTCTTATGAATCCTTTGATTGTTAAAAAACATGTACTCAAGGAAACGCTAAGTTGACATATCAAATGTGCACAAAAAAATTCTAAAAAATAATTAATGGAAAGCTAACAAAATTTCTGACAACTTTTATTTTTATCGCAAAATGAAATTCTAAACAGAAAAATTGTTATAGTTTGCAGAAAGTTGAAGAACCTATAGGTCACTTGTATGCATGATCGAATAATAATGCTAGAGGCGTATTTAATTAATTGCAAGAGTGAAAATAATAAATTTAGCCCCCTGTGTGGTCATGTGTGGTGCCGCTATGTTATCAGAGAGAATGGCTCGTGTAGGCTTTCCCTGTGCCTCTTCAATCATTGTGATTTCCATTGGTATTGTTATGGACTGAGTGTCGAATGTGGGTCTGTAGTTTAACTTGTTTTGGTAGCTATTACTTCATATGGATGTGGCTTAGTTACTACACTGAATGTTGATTTGCCAGTTGATGTTCCTAATATTACGTCTAATACAATGCTCAGGTAGTTTTAGGGGTTCAACCAATCATATTTCTCGAAACCTTAGTCTATTGGCTACTAGCTCTCTCCGAACAAAATCTCCACCTCTTGCATGACAGTGTTGCTGCAACACGTAGCCTTTGTGAGGTTTTTCCAAGTTGATGCCATTATCCTCATATGATGGTGATTTTTTCTTATGTCCCAGGGAACTACAGTGACTACAATTTCCATCAAATATTTTCTTGATCGTGTGGTTGCGATTCTCAATTATTCTTTACATATAAACCCAGTACCATGCAACTGTACTTTTCCTCAACGTTTCCATGCGACTTAGTGACTTGAGGGGAAATGCGACCTCCTAGAGGTCGCATACTCGCAAGGCTATGTGAGTCAGGTTGTTTGGTCAATTCTGAAGCTTTGCAACCCAGCGACTTGGTCGCTCACAATCGTATAGCCATGAAATTCACACTATTAGATTAATCCACCCGTTCTACGACCCAGCGACTGGTCACACAGTCACAAGGCCATGAAAGTAGTATTGTTAGATGGTTCCACATGTTTCGCGACCCAACAACTGGTCGCACAGTCGCACGGCCATGAAAGTTGCATTGTTAGATGGCTCCACACATTTTGCGACCCAACGATTGGTCGCACTCGCCATAGGTCGCATTCCCTCATATTTTGTTTAGTTAATACTTCTACGAGTGTCGAGCTACAAGGACACGATCAACGTGGCATGATTAATGGGAAATACGTAGCTACAACCACCATCCCTCGTGTCTTCAGGAATTCTGCATAATGGAGAAGGCGTAGGGCCATGTGCATGCTGAGTCTCACCAACCCTCACCACAAAAGCCGAGGTCGTGCAACTATTTGCATAGCTTGTCATGAGACTATTTATCTTGTATGTTTGGAAGAGCATGGCTTTGAGAGAATGGAGATGGCAAACATTTCGAACGAAACCGGTAAGAGCAGAGATGGATCTTGGCCGTGGTGCAGCACAAAGGATGTAGTGTATGAGGTCGTGGATTTTATGCTTCAGATCCACAAAGGAGCCCCGTTAGTTTTAAGGCCAACAGAGAGGAAATATTATTGAATCCCCTCTGCCTCTTCGCTCAATTAACTAAATATGTGTATCGAATGCCACAGTGACCAGCATTTTATCATATTTCTCGTTCTGTGTTTAATTGAGGCACGATTGGTGTTATATCTATGATGTAGGTATTCATGACCTGTCCGATATGAGAGGTGACATTGTGGTATTTTTGCATCCCTTTCATGCACCACAGAAATTATGGGAGCCCCCATAATCATGTGGGACAGCGCGATGGGATAGAAAGCAAAACTCGTGAATAAAAGTGAAGACATCGTTTGCTATGACACGTAATATTTATCTATCTCTTGAATTTGGTGGGTGATTTATTTTGAATCAAAGAGGAGGGGTTAGAAAGGTCACGGTTGCGATGGCTCAGTAGACACCCACATCATGTAATCTCCTTGTGACTATGATAATAACAATATGTTACAAGAGAAGCACACTTCGACAAACAACGTGTGGAACAGATGGGTCCTTCCCTTTTTGTGGTACTTCCATGATTTTTCTCCTCCTCCTATTCAAAGCAATGACGTCCGTCATTGCCATACCTTCTCTAGTCTAATCAGTGATATCACCATTGGGGGTACGCCCATATCAAGCAGCATAGGAAAAATATTTTCGTGGAGTCTAAAGCATCAGGCTTTACTAATTCTTCTTCCCCTACTAATTTTCCCCTTTGGTCTTGAAATACAATTTCCGCACCTAGCGAGCATTTTCCTTCTCCAAGAAGCTCCTTAGGAATGGGGCCTTAAAAAAGAAAAAGACATGGTGCAACCATGATCTGAAGTTTTCCCAATTTTCACACCTTTTTTTCCTCGCTTATAGGTGTCACATATCTCCCACATTTATATTTTAGCTCGAATTACTCTTATTCTCGTCATCCACCCAGACGAGGCCTTCAGATGTAGCCTTAGTTCTCATCCCCACATGGACAGGAGATGAAAGTTCCATGTTCTGCAACTGCGCCCTTGTTGTTTTAGTTTCAGTTTCTTTCCCTCGGTGTGGTGGTGACATTGTTGGGCACATCATCCGTGGGATTGACCTGCATGAAACATTATAATATCAGTTAGTGCACAGTTACCTTTTAGAGAACGATGTCCCCAAATAATTTACATGGGACCATGAGCTTGTTGGAGTACCCAAATAGAATTCCTAAATGATATACGGTGAACGTGCGTCTAATGGACATATGTTATGTACTCAATACACAGAAAATATTCCATTCAAGTGTATGCATGATGATACCCCCCACACATGGCGTGATTTCAACAAAGGTATCTTGTCATGTTGATGGGAAGGTTTGCGAGGGGCTGGAAGTAGGTCAAGCTTGTCTGAGGTTGCTACCATGACAATCTAGGGGAAACCTATATTTGAGTTCATGGAGGGACTTTCAATGCTCTTTGAAGCAGGAAACCCCCAAGCCCTAGTGTATTTATGATACATCAAGACCAGTGGGTGCGGTGACAAGGTTTGGCAGGAATAGGTCATGGGGGTGTCACTGACTAAAGGCCAAGTCAAAACCCTAATGGCTGAGCAAGCAGAAGGGGACCTGAAATTTTGAATATACCCAAAATTTTGGGTGTTGTTGTAGCAGCTACAATAGAGTGTTATATCGTTTCCACCCTAGATGCTAAAAATGGTGACACTTTTTCATCAAATATTTTACAACTTATTAGTCTAGTCTGATGGGAGCATCTAACGGTTTAGCTTCAGATAATAGATGGTAGAACCAGTTTGTGCGATCATAGTGTTATACCTCTGATGCTTTGTTCCATCGATAGAGATTCGAATATCCGACAATTGTCATTTATGATAAGAGTAGGATATTTGACGATTTCCATGTATAGTCGAATATATGATTGGCTTCTGCACGTTAGAAAAATAAAAAAATTGACGACGCACATCTCCCTATTTCTGAAAATTTTGTGTCTAAAAGGATGAACAGGGCAATCATGGAGCATGCAAGGTGCATGAGATTGCATGTAGGATTGCCTTTGTAATTTTGGGAAGATTTTGTAGATATTGTTGTTTATATAATAAACAAAGGGCCTTAAATCTCCTTCTGTGGTGGTATTCCAGAGGAGGCATGGACAAGTAAAAAGGTAAACTACTCATTTTTAAATAATTTCGGTTGTGAAGCTGTTGGAGAGGTAAATCCCCTCTGTGGACAGAGGCGATCCCTGCTAGCCCAGATTGGGTCTAGCAACAACCGAGTCACGCTAAGACGCAGGTTCCTAGTTACAAAAGACCAAGATGTGACAAGAGGCCTACCTTAATTTCTACGCTGCTGTTGTTTACAAAGAAGATGGCACTTCTGTCCTTCGCTGTGGCAGATCACAATTCTCCCACCTAGCGTGTTCGAACACCTGCACATACATGAAGAAACAACAGCACACAAGCGTAAAACCTAATACATGCAACTATGTATCAGTCAGAGAAGATACAATTCATAACATAAGACATGAACATATGAATGGAACCATAATCGAAGTCGTTTATTATTAATCACAACAAAGAAAGATACAACCTGAGCTCTGACGCTAGATCTTCCTTCGGCAGGTCAACAGTGAAGCACGTATCGATGAAGCTCGTCGGAATGGGACAAGGCTCTTTTTCTTCAACTGTTTGATGATAATCTCCTTACTACTGATTCGGCTCTATTCAGGCTAGCTTGCAAAGGGAAAATGACAAGCTTATATAGATGGTGGAAGGGGAGTTGGGATCCCTACAATGGTTGGATTGGCCCTATTTTCAAGGAGGCTTCCATGATAGGTGGAAAACCACTTCCCCTACATGGAGATCCGGAGCCAAACCTCCCAACTCATTTTAGATACTCGTTTAGGAGTTGGTTGGAATCAAACTTCCGCCATTTATTTTTAAAAAACAATCCTTATTAAGCTTAGCGCGAGTAATACACTAGGACAAAGCACCAGTTGGCATGCCCTCTTTGGTGGATTTCCCCCATTGGCACGAGGGCTGAACTAGCTGGTCGCACCAAGGCCAAAAGTTCTATTTTTAGGGCTTTTCATAGGAAACTGTCTTCAGGGGAATGATTTTCCTTGTCAAGGGGGGATGCCATGAAAGTGGTTTCATGTCATGTCACTACTCACAGGTCACGGAATAAGCCCTCCAATGTGCGAGACGGGGGATTGCAGGGATGGTGAAAAATTACTGTGTAATAGATGTCCCCTAAAGCATGAGGCCCGAGAGAGAGAGAGGGGTGAAATGCTTTACGAGAACATGCCCAACTGAAAACACTACCATCGGAAAACCTGTATAGACAAGTAAAACTAATATCTAAATACATGATGTGTGGTATGGGTGCAGCCATCCATAATAGAGTATACAATAATCAATATCTGAGGCATGGATGCATCCATCCAGTGAGGATCGATATATAGACTCAGGTATGGTCGCAGCCATCCAATCAATGAGTCATGTAACCAATCATGAAAATCCACAAAATCCGCAGCCTGGATTCGAACAGACAAAATCCAGGGTCTTGTGCTCCATCTCGACCCGAACATAGTACAAGTTCAAGCACGTGAATAAGTGAGTTGAAGTCAAACATGCAGGAACATCGTCTGATTACCAGCGAGTGATGAAAGTTGTTAACAAACGCGAGAGGAACCACCAATAATGAAAATGGCCCTCAAGGTACTATAGGTACAATCCACAGAATGTGAACAGTGAGCTAGCATCGAACACTCGCAGAATCATCTAATCGAAGGTCAATGATAAAAACCTTGCGTCAAATGCGAAGAACCTGCCATTGAGGCATGTAGGCTGCAAGGTACTAGAAGGGAGTCTCTAGATTAGCTTCCTGGATAATGAGCTGAAGTTGACAGGAATTAACCTTGATAGAAGTTGGGCCATAGTGTTTCCCACATCATCGACGTGAGACAGAGGAATATAATGTTTGTGAATCAGGATCAGATGAGAATCAGAGGAAGGTTGAAACTGCAGAGGTCAACTTCT
The DNA here is from genome assembly GCA_034641835.2 of Pinus albicaulis. Classification (NCBI taxonomy): domain Eukaryota; kingdom Viridiplantae; phylum Streptophyta; class Pinopsida; order Pinales; family Pinaceae; genus Pinus; species Pinus albicaulis. The sequence continues at coordinate 46,799 of JAXQQM020080244.1, forward strand.
CTTGAACATGTCGGCGGCACAACAATGGATTTGGCATTATTTGACATCAAAAGATCAGAGGTCATGATTACGAGGCAAAGAGCAGATGAGAGGTCAAAAGGGATCACCCAAACCCATGGAGGCAAGCGGAAAACGAGATGAGATGTCCCTAACCCGACACGAATGTAGACAAGTGCCATGTTCAAGAGCGACATACTCCTGACATGACAATGATACTGGTTCCATTTTTTCCCCACCATGTCTGGCGAGTACCTCTTTATTTTTACACAAGCTTGAAGAGGATACCATATGCTTGTCATATAAGTTTGTCCTTTGGACAAATCCAACCTAATACGTTTAACGAGCCCTAGGAAGGAGAAACTCGAGTATCGTCATTATGACAGAATCCGATGTCATCAGGTTTTAACGAGTCTGACAAGGGAAGAACTCGGTGTCTTTTCATGTTTAGAGAGTTTGAAAAGACAACGGAAAAGTAAACTCCAACATTCCCTTTTTATAAATATTTCCTCAGATCCGAAAAGGTAGAAAACTACGTCTGAGAAAACCTCCTAGTCACGATAGGCTAGGGTATTCCTTTTTCATAAATAATCTATCCCAGCCTGAAAAAGGGGTAAACGTATATTGGGTAGATGTCGTTTCGCAGCCAATTTAACGAGATCAAAAAGACAAGTGACTCGGCAATCTTTTCATGTTTAGAGAGTCAGAAAAGAGCTGAAAGGTGACTCCTCCTAGAGGAACGAGTGGTATAAAGGGTAGCTATTGGTTCCGATAATGGTGGAACTGCTCTGAACAAATAAAGGTTAAGAGGCTCGCTAACAAGACCACTCATCGCAGCGGTTCCTTAGGATTGGGTGAAACAACCAAGTGAAGGCATATGATCGGGCAAGCAGATAGTGATGATGGAGTGAGAAAACCAAGGCTCATCTGGCAAAAACAAGCTGATAATATGGCAATCACACGAGGTAAAATGGGAATGGTTTCATTTTTACACAAGCTTGAAATCAAGAAACTCTACTTGAAGTTGGTTTCATTTTTACACAAGCTTGAAACAAAGATAAACTATGCTTGAAACCAGTTTCATTTTTACACAAGCTTTAAATGGAAACAAACTATGCTTGAAAAAATAAGCATGCCCCCAGCATGGTGACTCAATTCAAGGTACATGCCCCCCAAGCTTCAATCCATATGAAAGACAGATGGATTGAAGGTTCAAATTACGAGATCAAAAGGAAGACTCGACTAGGATTTTACGAGATCTTATTAAAGACTCAAATTGAACAGGAAAGTGTTTCATTATTTTAACGAGGTTGACACATTAAAAGAACTGTCCTCATATGACCTTGTTTCATTTTTTAAGGAGCTTGACACAAGAAAACGAACTCTACTCTGATGACCTTGTTTCATTTTTTAAGGAGCTTGACACAAGAAAAACGAACTCTGCTCTGACGATCTTGTTTCATTTTTTAAGGCGCTTGACACAAGAAAATGAACTATGCTCTGAAGACAACTCATCATGATGATTAAGAAGTCATGGCTTCCAAGAGTTCTACACCGGATGGGAGAACAACATCTTGGAAATCAGGACCCAATGCCCCCAGTACAGTATGCACGACGGCATCATCACTGAGTACAGGCATGGGGTAGGTAGCTACATAGTTGACCTGCAGTGGGGCAGATAGAACGGGTGGATAAAAACCAAGAAGGGATGATGGCAGGCCAACTGCCACATCAGAACCAAAGAACAAAAGCTGATCAATGGTCATGATCTGTCCTTCATGTGAAAAACAGACCACACAAAAAAGGGAGGAGACAAGCGCTCCCATGGCATAGGTGTAATTGCGCCCCAAGAGCAGATTGAAATCCAAGGGGCCTGGAACAACCATCACGTCCATATGGATGGTTTTACCTCCCAAAGTAACAGGTAACCTTGGAAGGATCCCTAACGGTTGACTAGTTCTTCTGTTAAACGCCAACAGATTCTGCGTAACAGGCACAAGCGGTGGCGAACCGAAAGCTTGCCAAGTAATTGAGGATAGAATACTAATAGATGTGCCTTTATCTATAATGGTGCTGGGTATGACCAGACCAAAGGCCTGTACTGTTAACTCAAAAGGCACATAGGACGGAAGGCAGTATCCCAAAAGTTTATTCCAATCAAAGGAAGCAACCAAACTACTTGGAGGGGCTACCATCGAATTGAGATGGTCTTCCTCTGGTGTTACAGAAGAAGAAATAGCATCCTCCATGACCTCCATCTCGAAGGAAAGAGGAGTATCCTCTGGGACCTCCATCACGGGAGGCAGAGGAGTAACTTCTTGAGATATAAGGACAGGAGAATATTTCTCCAAGTCCATAGAATCTGAGGAAACCAAAAGAACATGAGGGGTGTGAGATCCACTCTCAACGGAAAATACTTGGTGCACTGTAGATAGAGCCAGTTTAACCGATCCCACGACCAATGGTTGGCCGAGAATGGATTCCTGAATTTGAATTCCTGGAGGAGTGGGATTGACCAAGGATAACTCTTGACCAATTGTAGGATCAGCTAGTGGAGGACTCAAAGAAAGCCATTTATAACCAGCCGAGAGTCATGGTGTAGAAACAGTTGAGTTGTCCAAAACTCTCTTGGCTTCATCCATATATGGACAAAAGTGAATGGCATGGTGCCCTTCACACAACTTACAGGGATTGGTAATCTTAACCTGCTTCTTAGGAGCCTTACCAGCACCAGCTGAAGACGTGCCCCCAACTTGACTCCCGGAAGCCAAAAGCAACGGCAGACGACCGTTGGACCATACTTCAAGCACCTTGGGAATGCCAAGGAAATCTCGAAGAAGATGGTTTCCCTGTCACAACATGCAAGGGAACTTAACTTTCCGCGAAGGGTTGGAAGGTTTATCAATGGAAGGCTTCCTAGGCGCAATAGCCGCAGAGCTAGCCTCTCCTTTATCTAACTTCTTCTTCTTTGTCTTCTTCTTCTTCTTCTTAGCCACCTGGTTACTCGAATCCAGACTTTCACCAGGCGAAGTAGAAGAGGGGGACACAGAAACAGGTGAAGAAGGGGAGAGGTCCACCTTGGAATCAACATGATGATGTTTAGGTGGAGGAACTATTTGAACAGTAGCCGAGACATTCGGGACCACAGAGGCTGAAAACAACCAAACAAGCAACCCAATAGTTAACACAAGAAGGGACAACGTTTCCATATAAGGAGCACCAACATTTCCAAAAGGAGGAAAAGGACCCGGATTCCCATTAGAGGGGATTCCTTGGTTGGTGAACTCTAGAAAATTTGCCATCGGAAACAACTCAAAACAGCACCCTAAGGAAACTAACTTTAACCAGGAGTATTTCGTGGGCAGTTAATTTTTAAGACATTGAAACGAAACTCTACCGTTTCATATTTTAAGAGTCAAGAAACAAGAAAAAGGTGACTCTATCACATTCAGTTTGGAAACAAGCGTGAAAGGACAAGCGCTTGATGATCTTTTCAAATTTAATGAGTCAGAAAAGATAGAAATGACTACTCTGGAACTCTAGGCAAAAGGGTGTACCAGATATCCGTGAACTACAATATACACCTTGGTTTCAAAATGAAAGAGAAATCAACCAAGGACTTGATGTACGTGCAGGCAATCTCCCCGAATGCTATGTCCGGTGTATCACGAGTATAAGGCGGCAGACTCGGCTTCCTACGGATAAAGGATAGCAACCTAGTGGGGTCTCCCTTTATATACGTGATGGTACGGGGAGCACAAGTCCATACTAGTGCTGTCTAAAGCCAAGAGGCGAATGACAGCCACTAGGTTTAACGACGCTGGAACACGTCACTAGCCTAGACCTCTAAATATTTCATTAATGTTTCAATGTTTCCTTAAGGTAAATTGAATAAATTTTAGTGTTGATATTCAATTATGTTTCAATTTTCAAGCCCTACCAAATGTTATGTCTCAAAATCCCCTAAATGCACAGTACATGCCACAATGTATCACTTTGTTCAATGAATAGCTAACTACAAGAAGGTTGAGAGCTTTCACAAAATAAAAAAAATGAGCACAAAACAACCACTAGTGTCTCTAATGCACGCTAATGTAACTAAAATCTTTTCCCTTAGAGTTATATAACACTAATAACACATAAAAGATTTCAATTTACAATAACTAATCAAAAGCAAAGAGATTTTTGTATTTTTTTTATTTTCAATGTTTTAAGAGCAAAAATGCACTAAACAAAATGAAAACTAATGAAAAGAAAATTTTGAGAAGTGATAGAAAAAGAGTAAAGACAAGCAAGCTCACTCAATGCAAAACACGCAATCAGACCTCAAACTGATGAAGAAATCCCTCAAATCAAAGAGCAATCCCAAAGACACAAATGAACCGTGTAATCTAGGCTCGAAATGAGACAAGGCGAAATTTGAATGAGAAAGAGACCAATCACTCAAATAACACAATAAAACAATCAAAAACCACCAAACGAATGCAAAGAAGCAACAATGAAATTGACTTATCAAACGAAAACCAAAAACTCCCACGGGAGGCTCGACACACTATAGCACCAAGATGCCCTAGGGCTAGAATGTAAAACCAATAATAGAGGGCAAACAACCAGAGGATAGAGGTCACACACAGTCAACCAAGGCTCCAGAACACTTAGGAAATCGAAAAAAATGACACCAAAACCACAAATCAAGCTCAAAAAGCTCAGAAAGGAGCAAACCCTAGCACCACACAGGATTGCTGTGACTGTCTAGCTGCAACTAGTGCCAGAACAGGATTGGTGCGGGGGTTGAACTAGCAACAAGCGCCAGTTGGTGCAACTGTCAGGGCAAAAACTATGCCAGTTGAGTTTACTAAGAACAAAAATAAAAAAGAGCAAACAGGGAGCAAATCAGGTATGGTGAGGCTAAACAAAAGGTTTAACACTAGAAAAAAGCGAACCGAAAGAGCTGATCAAGCAGACAAAGAACAAAATCAACCAAAAAGATAAAACAAACTCCAATCAATGTCTCCCCAGTGGAGTCACCAGTTTTTTGGAGAGGTAAATCCCCTTTGTGGACAGAGGCGATCCCTACTAGCCCAGATCGGGTCTAGCAACAACCAAGTCATGCTAAGACGCAGGTTCCTAGTTACAAAAGACCAAGATGTGACAAGAGCCCTACCTTAAGTCCTATGTTGTTGTTGCTTGCAAAGAAGATGGCACTTCCATCCTTCACTGTGGCAGATCACAATTCTCCTGCCTAGCACGTTCGAACACCTGCACGTACACGAAGAAACAACAACACACAAGCATAAAACCTAATACATGCAACTATGTATCAGTAAGAGAAGATACAATTCATAACATAAGACATGAACATATGAATGGAACCATAATCGAAGTCATTTATTATTAATCATAACAAAGAAAGATACAACCTGAGCTCTGACGCTGGATCTTCCTTCGGCGGGTCAACAGCGGAGCACGTCTCGATGAAGCTTGTTGGGATGGGACAAGGCTCTCTCTCTTCGGCTGTCTGATGATAATCTCCTTACTACTGATTCGGCTCTATTCAGGCTAGCTTGTGAAGGGAAAATGACAAGCTTATATAGATGGTGGAAGGGGAGTTGGGATCCCTACAATGGTGGGATTGGCCCTATCCTCAAGGAAGCTTCCATGATAGGTGGAAAACCACTTCCCCTACATGGAGATCTGGAGCCAAACCTCCGAACTCATTTTAGAGACTCGTTCAGGAGTTGATTGGAATCAAACTTCCGCCATTTATTTTTAAAAAACAATCCTTATTAAGCTTGGCGTGAGTAATACACTGGGACAGAGCGCCAGTTGGCACGCCCTCTTTGGTGGATTTCCCCCATTGGCGCGAGGGTTGAACTGGTTGGTCGTGCCAAGGCCAAAAGGTCTATTTTTAGGGTTTTTCACAGGAAACTGTATTCAAGGGAATGATTGTCCTTGTCAAGGGGGATGCCATGAAAGTGGTTTCATGTCATGTCATTGCTCACAGGTCATGGAATAAGCCCTCCAATGTGCGGGACGGGGGATTGCAGGGATGGTGACAAATTACTGTGTAACAGAAGCCTTAGTCCACATTAATAAAGAAAATAGAAAGAAGCTTGAGGAAAAATAAAATAAATGTACCTTTTTTAAAAAACTTCCTGGATTATCCACATTGCTAGAAAACGAGTGTTGACGTTTTGAATCCCAATGGGGATCCATCATCAGGACTATCTCGAATGAAGGAATTGAGAAAAAGACTAAGACCATTAATATAGGTAGAAGTATCTTTCTAGAAAAGAGCCTACCAAAGTTTAAATGTACCTTTATTCGATATGGTGTTAATTATTTTGGTTATCACTTTTATGATTATGAAAATCACAAAATAATTAGGAGTAGAGATGTCATATCCAATGAAAAGGTCTTGTATAAGGATCAAATGCAGGAAAAGAAACAGGAAAAAAAAGAGAGTACACAGTGCTTGATGAGATCACAAAAAAATTAAAGGTTTTTGAAAATCATAATGATCAACATACACAACAACAACAACTACCACAATAGGAAAAGGCACCTCAAATACCTGAAAGTGGTGCCAAAATATATACCAAGACAAGTAGACCCCTTGAACAATACTCTCCTTCATTATATTATGTTTTGTTGATTGATTTTTGTGTACTAGAATGTTATGAAGAAGAAATGCAAGTAGAAACTAGGAAGAAGTGGGAACTAGCCATGAAAGAACAGATGGACTCCTTGGTACATAACTAGAATTGGGACTTAGTGAGGTTTCCTGTAGGTAAAACAACATTGCAGAATAAATGGGTTTACAATTTAAAGGAAGAATATCAAGGTAGAAATATGTACAAGGCTAGACTTTTTGTGAAGGTGTTTGCACAAAAGAAAGGTATAGACTTTGATGAAATATTTTTTCCTGTTGTTAAAATGAGTTCAATCATAACTATTTTAAGTCTAGTGGCAGCAAAGGATTTGGATCTTGAGAAGTTAGATGTAAAGACAACATTTCTCGATGGGGATTTGGAGGTAGAGATTTATATGCAAAAACCACAAGGGTGTAAGGTCAAAGGGAAGGAGAAATTAGTGTGCAGGTTGAAGAAGTGACTATATGGCCTAAAATAAGCTCCAATGCAGTGGTATCTAAAATTTGAAAGGTTTATGTATGAACAAGGTTATGCTAGATGTCACTCTTACCATTGTTTTCATCTTAAAAATAAAAATGATGGAAACTATATTATATTTCTTTTGTATGTAGATGGCATGATTGTTCTAGGGTCTAAAATGAAGGAAATATATGTGCTCAAAGGAAAATTGAAAAAATCATTTGCAATGAAGGATTTGGGTGCTGCAAAACAAATCCTTGGAATGAGAATAAATAGAGACGTGAAAAATCACAAATTAATGTTGTCGTGGAGTGAGTACATACAAAAGGTGTTAGAAAGAGTTAATATGCAGAATGAAAAACCAATTTGAACACCTTTGGCTAGCCATTTTAAATTAAGTAGATTATATATTATTTTTGGGAGATGTCTCGCAAGACTCAAGAAAAGATGGATTATATGTGTAAATTTCCATATGCATCAATATTTGGAAGCTTAATGTATGCAATCATCTGCACAAGGCTTGATATTTCACATCCAATGGGATTTTTAAGAAAGTACATGAAAAATCCAGGAAAAGAACACTGGATGGCAGTGAAATGGATTCTCAGGTATTTGAGAGGTACCACAAATCAAACTTTATTTTTTAGTGGTTCAAACATTTCTTTACATGGATATGTTGATGCAGATATGGCAGGTGATTGAGATGACAGGAGGAGCACCACAGGGTATGTATTTAATGTAGGTGGAACAACTATGAGTCGGGTTTCAAAAATGCAGAGTGTTGTTGCACTTTTAACAATGGAAGCAGAGTATGTTTCTCCTACAGATTCTAGTAAAGAAATTATTTGGTTACAAAGGTTTATGGATGAATTGGGTAAGAAGCAGGAGATGGGTAGGTTATATAGTGACAACCATAGTGCCATTAATATTGCAAAGAACTCAGCATTTCATTACAATACTAAACATATACAACTCAAGTACCATTTCATATGGCCAGTGTTGGAAGATGGATAATTGAAATTGGAAAAGATACACATTAGCCTGAATATTGTAGATATGTTAACAAAAGTTGTAACCAGGGAAAAACTAATATTATGCTCAGTTTCAATTGGTATTCAACTATGATAATGAATATGGGAAATATCTAGGTCCAAATTAGAAGCATTTTCAAACAAATGAAGCAGTGGTGGAGTTTCTACAATCAGTCTCCAAGTGAGAGATTCATGGATGTGGAGCTTGATTATCTTCTTGATTCAGAGGTCCCAGCCGTGTTAGACCCCAATTCCTAAAATGGCATCAATTACACCCATATGATAGTCATCAAGGAGGTCTAGGGTGGGTGAATAATGTTAGGGCCTAAATCTACCTCAGGCTGAGAAATGTAGGATCTAGGATAACATCATACCACGCTTAACCTGGTAGCTAGCCCTACCAGGTCGGGAGAGGGCTCTCTCCTTGTCAATCTCAGAAAATATGGCTAATGAAAGCTTGAGATGACTGATGTGATGACTGATTTTTGGCTAGGTATGTGTACAGAGGTGTTTGATTGAATTTGATGATGTTTTGTTGCCTCAAATGTGAAAGGTAGATTTGGGCCTGGGGAATGAGGCTCAGTTTTGCATAGATCTCTATGGGGCAAGGTAGGCAAGTGATTTTGTACTTCAAATTGAGTGATATGGAAAGGTTTTAGACATATGAGGAGCTGAAAAGGGCATGAAGAACTCAGGGATCCTTTTCAATCAGCTGAAAACATAGATAACTAAGTAAACCCTAGGTAGAGCACTGCACTTTCAATGTATTCTACCTTTATCTTTGTTTGATTTAGCTAAGAAGAAATAAAGAGAGTTATGGCATACATAAATCACATGTAGACTTACAATTACAGAATAAAAGATAATACCAAAGCAAGATGCCACATGAATCCCATAAAGTGCTACAAACCACTGGTCTATTCCTTAGCCAAACTGCTAAAATGAGTATACAATAAGCTCCAAGCTTTCCCAAAAATCTAACCATGCTAATGACTAAAAAAACATAAGATATAGGCAAAAAAAAACTCATCCTAGCCTCTAGGGGTCAAGCTCATGAGTTTAGGAGCTGTTCCAACAAATTCTAAACTGAGAAACTAAAAAGTAGGCAGTGGAACAGCTTGCCTCTAAAAACTAGGGAACTAATTCATTCAGTTGTAAACTACCTTTTCATGGATGAATCTACCTCTATGAGTGAAAATTCAGCATAATTACATCAAAATCCATCAATTCACATTAAATTACATCATAATTTAGACAATTAGAAGGAGAAAATTCAAACTGTCAAAAAACTAGGCGAAAAACAGAGTATTTTTGGTCAAACTGGGCAAATTTCCTCCAATGCGCCGCACTGATTTCCCTATGCGTAGTGCCTTTTTGCAGCTTCTTTTGGAGGTCTTCCTAGTGTCCAAATTTTCTCCAAGTGGGCTTGTTGGAAATTTCTACCTATCTACTTTCTAGCACAAGTGGAATTTTTGAATTTGGCCTCCATTTACCCCTCCAAAAATGAGTTCTCCCAAGACTGCTTCTTGTGTGTCAAAAAAGGGGCAGAAAGGTCATTTTTTGGGTGTTTTTGACCTTTTTGGAAGCCCAAAACCTATCGAAATTTCTTGGCCATTTGTGAGCATGCATATTTTTTCATGAAAAATCCAAATATGCTTAGTTTTCCTCAAAAGGATGCCTCCATCAAAAGCGAGCGCCAGGTGGCACAGCGCATTGGGCAGAAAACTCTGTTTTTTGAGCCAAAAATTAAAAAATTACAAAAAGTGTCCCAAATTTTTTGAAATTTGGGCTGAGTGTCCTCCCTTAAGAGCTGTGTTGGGCCAAGGAAGCCTCAGCCAAGATCTAAAGTCTATCATGCTCTTTTCGCCTCTTTGATACCTTCTTCAACTTGGCCTTCAAGTTCCTGATTCTTAATTTGCACACCTTGTTTCTCGTCAAGTAGTGGTAGGCCATGTGCCTCAACATGTTTTTCTCTTTGTTGGCCTTCTCCAGTATCTTTTCCAAATGTATGTTTATCCTATCGAGCCAAGATTCACGATCAGCTTCAATTTCTTGTTCAATTGGTGTCTACTTGGTTTCCCTCCTCTTGGCAGCTTGCCGGTTTTCTCGTATGTTTTGCAGCTCCGTAATGGTTTGCTGATATTCTAGCTACTTGTTTCTTTTCTCCATATAGTTAATTATCCATTTGGCTCTTTCTAGGTTGAGAGACAAACCATGGATGTCCTCTTGCTGCTCCTGAATGATCTCTTTAAGCTTTGAACTTTGTGAGCCCAAATCAGTGTCATCATCCTGAATAAGAATGAAATCTGTCTCCTGCCCTCTTGAAGGCCCCTCATCATGTAATGGCCGCTTGCCCTTGTCATGTACTTTCTCTTCTGATGGAGGAAGTGAGACCCCTTCCACCCCGGGTGGAGATAATACTCGCTTTGCTGCTGCAAACAACCTTCTAGTGCCCTTTTGATAGGTGACAAATACTGGCACACTAGCAGTTTTTATCTCATGAAGCTCCTGCTGATGTGAAGGCCCACCTGTCTCATGAAAATCTGTTGGAGGTACTTGAGGAGCAGTGAAGACCTCATGTGAAATGAAATCCTCCCATGAGATGTTTTGTAAACCAAGCTGATGCATGACCACAATCTTGATTATTGCAAAATGATATATGATGTTATACTACTGCTGGGGAGTCTTCTTGTGCACTAAGGTGGTCATCTTCTCAATGTTCCGACAAATAAATTAGGGGAGATTCGTCATTCTCACCCTAGTAAAGTGCATCAACAATCTGATGTGATAAGCATATAGGCGAGAAAACCGGCCCTCACAGCTGAAATACTTAATTATGAGTTTCATCAAGGGAGCATATGAGTCTTTCAGATACTAGAAAGGAAAAAATCTGCTGAGATGACTCTGATAACCAGCCTTGATGTAAGGCTCATACTGTTCTCTGTCAATCTGCTGCCTTTTTTTCCACTGCTCACCGACACTTGGAATGCCAGTTGCTAGAGAAATGGACTCTGGTGTCAAGGTAAATTTCACACCTGCTAGAGTGACTTGGCCATTTTGAAGATGGAGCACAAACAACCTGGCCAACTCATGATGGTATTGAAGTCTCTCTACCATCTCACAGAACTGATAACAGGATTGGTGTTGAAAGCATGTGACAGCAAGAGGGCAGGCCTGCAACTTGGCAAGTGAAGTAGGCTCCTCTCATATATGTTTACCACCCTTGTGAGGTCTCCTTGGTGCATGAATTTATGTAGGAGAATCACTGTGTGTCTCCTCATCTTGGTCATAGGAGGGATCAGACTCCATGTTTGCTAATGTGTGAGTTTTCTTGATGAGTATGAAGAGATTTATGGTGTTTTTAGCTTTTTTCTAACAAGGATGAGAATGTATGAGGGATTGTGGAGGGAAAGGGTATGAGGGGTTTTGGGAATGATATGGACAAGTTTTTTGGGAATAGGGAGTTTTAGGGAATAATATGTAAGCTTAGGGACAGCAATTAGGGTTTAGGATTTGTAACTAGGGTTTGGGATAGTGGGAGTTAGGGATATAGGAATTAGGGAATGAGTATATGAAAGTGAAAAATGAATGCAGTCAAAGAGTGAGGGAGTGATGGAGTGGAATTGATAGCAAAAACACAAATGCAAACACTAGGCAATTGTTTTTGAGCCAAAATTGCAAAGAGGTAGGGTTTGAGTTTTATCACACTAAACCACCATAAATTTTAAGAAAAAAAATTTCACTAGCAATGGAAGGAATTTTGACTTAATTTCACACCATGGGATTGAGAAAATTTGGAAATTTGAGGGAGTTTATGGTGAAATCGGGCTTGCAACTCTATGCGTCGCGCCATAAACCCAACGCGCCATGCCTTCTCTATGCGTCGCGCCACAAACCCAATGTGCCACGCCTTTGAACTTGCACAGTTTTTCTTCAAACTTGCTCCCTTTCTCCAACACGACCTTCTCTTGCTCAATTTTTCTCCTTTTAATGAAAATGAGCTCTTTGAACATGACCAATGAGTTTATATACAAGATCTTTTGATTTTTCACTCATAAAACCCACTTTTTTAATGTTTGCATTGTAACTTACTTTTTCAACTCTGTTTTTTGGGCAGTTTACTTCATTTTTGAACTGAATAATTTGATTTTTTGGTTTTCCTTGTAGGAGATGGAGTTGCTGAAGTTTGGTAAGGTGTCTAGGGTTGCCACTGAAGTTTCTTACATAGGAAAAACTGAAATTACATTAAATTTTATACATTAAAACATAGAATACTCTATTTTTCCTCAAAACAGGATTTTGAGGAAAAACAAGTCTCTGAGCATGTGATTATGGAATTTATTGTTACTAAAACTTTATTCAATCACCTCATGTGCTTGCTGACTGTTATCGAACATTTTGAAGACCTTTTTTATGAAACCCTAGACCTAATAAAGCGGAAACTCTAAAAATGACTCTTGCAGATGATCTAGATGAATGGAAATGTGCTAGCAGGTAAAGGGCATGAGGGAGAATGTGCAACAAGCCACTACCGTTGGATGATCCATGATCCTAATGGAATGTAGCTGACTGAGCGAGACACCTAACATGCAATGCAACAAGAGAATTTGATCACTAACGGAGGGATGAAGATACCGACACTAACATTGGCTCCAATGGGGATGGTAGCTCCTTGGAGGTGCCAAGAACTACAGATCTCTGGGAAAGCAGGCAGTGCCTTCATCCATTGGGCTATGGAGTCAATAATTTCGACAAGCTAAAACCAAACTCTTGACTCAATTTCAGGACCGAAATCTGACTCAAAACTAAGACTGAAAACTAAAACAAAATTGACAGACTGGAAAAGATGCTCATAATTGAACTTATTCATCAAAACCTACTCTAATTGTTCTATTTCACCATCAGATCAAGTGAAATGGAACAACCAATGCAACCATGTAAGCATCCTGGCTGCTACTTGAATTCTCCCCAGTTGTTTTCTGATGAGCAAGTAGAGGGTAGACCTGAAAGGCAACTCCCATAGAAACTTGGAATCGAATTGAATCTTGATAAAATTACAAAGCATGAGTTGACTGGATGACCTCAAGAATGTTGCAAAAGGGTCTTCATAAGAATAGCTATTGATTTCCATTAATACATTACTGCTCTACTCCAGGTAATCTTCATACCTTGATCTTAAAATTTTCCTAACCTCTAAGCTGTCTCTCTCTAATGAATGCATCAGGCTGTCAAAAAGATCCTGAAATTCATGAATAATCAAACTCTCTTACTGATCCCAAAAAAACAAAAATCTTCTTCATTAGTCTCCTCATATGACTGCAAATCTCGATACGGGCTTTGTAATGAAACATCTGCTGAACAAGACAATGAAGTCAGCTGTCGAATAAATTTATGGTTAACGCTCTTTTCTGGCACATGATCAGCCAATGGAGAAGGACTTATACAACAAATATCATCTAACACATCAGCCATAGGATCATAAAAAACTTGAAAAGACTATTGTGACGTATCCATTGGAACTGTATGACATTCTACAGGCTGTTCATCCTTTCCTTTTGAGATATTATGAAAATTCTACTTCATGAACTAAAATGCTTCAAAACATAAGGGTACAGAATCCTCTTGCATCATTAGATCATATGTTTCAGCTTCCAAGCCTTCATCTGTAATATGACCTTCATTTGCGTTTGGTGGCTACAAATCTGGAGCTAGGGAGGATTTTATATTGCAAATGATTTCATGAGTCATTTTAGGGGAAGATTTCTCATTGACAAGCCCAGGAATTTCACTATCTGTCTCATCCTCAACATTAGAACTGAGAGATTGTTGATTTCTAATTGCATGAAAGTTATCTTTGATGAACTGAATTGAAGCGAAACAAAGAGGAAGAGATCCTTCACTTACTTCCCAATTTTCCAGACTTTCCTCATCACTGTCCTGGATGATATGCATCGAATGATTACTGTTTTCAAGTTGTTGAAACAGAACTTCCTCCCACAAATCAACAGTTGATTGTGCTGCGAGACTAGCTTGTGTTTGGAAAAAATTATCATCATCGTATTGATCGAATTTTGGAAAATCATAAACATAAAACATATCATCAAGCATACAAGTCATATCAAAAGATTTCTCATCTCCGAGATGTTCTAAAACACAGTCGTTATTAGATATATGAGAACTGGGATAAGAAAGAACATGTTTCGGATCAGCCACTTGTTCTTGAACATCATATTCATTCCTTGTAGTGATTTTTCACATCATTTTTTCCACTACCCTTACTAAAAGGTCAAGCTTTACCTCTGAAGGTATCAGGTGCTCTGCAACATTCTTCTTTTCTTCTTCCTTCAGCTTTGCTCTTCTGATCAACAGATTAGCTTTTACATCTACTGCATTGTTCTGTATCTCTTCAAGTTTTGCTAAGTTCCTTTCTCTCAGCTAAAATTCCATTTCTGGATCAAAAGCGCCCGGGTAATGTAAGAGAGCTGAGCTAGGAGGAGGTCTTATATTGGTAGGTATTGAATAATAGACTCGATTGAACCTGGCAGAAAACATGTTGTACTGTCTCCCCTAACTATCTTTTCAGCTGGGCATACTCTTCTAAAATCAGGAAAGGGTTTTGTTTGACCACCCATCTGTTGAGGAATACTTTGACGAACTGGTGGAAATCTAAGATGCTCGCACCAGGCAGGGTTTTGAACCAACTCTTGACTTTGCCTTGCAAAGAAAGAGCAAAAAGCCTAATACTAACATCTTCTTTATCAACTTCAAAAAGGTCTAGGAAATTCTCAACCTTTTTCACATGTTTCTCAGCATTGATGTTGTCACATTCACCATCAAACCTTGGCAAATAAAGGTAATAATTTGTAGGGAAAGCATGGAGTATAGGAGGTAAGATGAAAGGTTTATATCTATCGGGGACTATGGAAGGTCTAGGAGTATATACAGGAGCTACAGGATTAGTCTTGGTCTCTTTAGGCTCATCAATCTGAAGATGTTCATCATAGGGTTTAGGAAAAGGGTGGAGGCCGAGATCAAATGAAAAATCAGTGTTTACACTTTTTGGATAATTTGAATGAATATTTCGATCACCTTTATCATACAACAAATTCTGGAAGACTTTCAGGACAGTTTCAAGAAAAGCAAAGAAGTAATTTACAAGAAAGCAGATTAGATATTGAATACCATTCCACTTTGAATACCTAAAATTTGTGTAAGATCCTTCCATTTTTCTGCGGGAAGATTCGTTCCTCCAGTGGAGTCTTTACATTAAGTTGGAGTCGCCAGGTGAAAAATTCAGCCTTCATATGCATCTGATTGTTGTTCACCATCAACATTCAGATATAATACTCTGTCATTCTTTACCGTGGAAGGTATTACTGGGTGATGAATATTTTATACTAAAACTTCCCCAATATGGTCGCCACTATGTTAGGGCCTAAATCTACCTCAGGCTGAGAAAGGTAGGATCTAGGATAACATCATACCATGCTTAACCTGGTAGCTAGCCCTACCAGGTCGGGAGAGGGCTCTCTCCTTGTAAATCTCATAAAATATGGCCAATGAAAGCTTGAGATGACTGATGTGATGACTAATTTTAGGCTAGGTATGTGTACAGAGGTGTTTGATTGAATTTGATGATGTTTTGTTGCCTCAAATGTGAAAGGCAGATTTGGGCCTGGGGAATGAGGCTCAGTTTTGTAGAGATCTCTATGGGGCAAGGTAGGCAAGTGATTTGGTACTTCAAATTGAGTGAGATGGAGAGGTTTTAGATAGATGAGGAGCTGAAAAGGGCATGAAGAACTCAGGGATCCTTTTCAATCAGCTGAAAACATAGATAACTAAGAAAACCCTAGGTAGAGCACTGCACTTTCAATGTATTCTACCTTTATCTTTGTTTGATTTAGTTAAGATGAAATAAAGAGAGATATGGCATACATAAAACACATGTAGACTTACAATTAAAGAAGAAAACACAATACCAAAGCAAGATGCCACATGAATCCCATAAAGTGCTGCAAACCACTGGTCTATTCCTTAGCCAAACTGTTGAAATGAGTATACAATAAGCTCCAAGCTTTCCCAAAAATCCAACCATGCTAATGACTGAAGAAACATAAGATATAGGCAAAAAAAAACTCATCCTAGCCTCTAGGGGTCGAGCTCATGAGTTTAGGAGCTGTTCCAACAAATTCTAAACTGAGAAACTAAAAAGTAGGCAGTGGAACAGCTTGCCCCTAAAAACTAGGGAACTGATTCATTCAGTTGTATACTACTTTTTCATGGATGAATATACCTCTATGAGTGAAAATTAAGCATAATTACATCAAAATCCAACAAGTCACATTAAATTACATCATACGTTTGACAATTAGAAGGAGAAAAGTCAAACTGTCAAAAAACTAGGCGAAAAACAGAATATTTTTGGTCAAACTGAGCAAATTTCCTCCAATGCGCGACGTTGATTTCCCTATGCGTAGTGCCTTTTTGAAGCTTCTTTTGAAGTCCAAAGTTGCTCCAAGTGGGCTTGTTGGAAAGGTCTACCTGTCTAATTTCCATCACAAGTGGAATTTTTGAGTTTGGCCTCCATTTTTCCCTCCAAAACTGAGTTATCCCAAGACTGCTTCCTGTGTGTCAAAAAAGGGGCAGAAAGGTCATTTTTTGGGTGTTTTTGACCTTTTTGGAATCCCAAAACCTATCGAAATTTCTTGGCCACTTGTGATCATGCATATTTTTTCATGACAAATCCAAATATGCTATTTTTTCCTCAAAAGAATGCCTCCATCAAAAGCGAGCGCCAGGTGGCGCAACGCATTGGGCAGAAAAGTTTGTTTTTTGAGCCAAAAATTCAAAAATTACAAAAAGTGTCCCAAATTTTTTGAAATTTTGGCTAAGTGTCCTCCCTTAAGAGTTGTGTTGGGCCAAGAAAGCCTCAGCCAAGATCTGAAGTCTACCATGCTCTTTTCGCCTCTTTGATACCTTCTTCAACTTGGCCTTCAAGTTCCTAATTCTTATTTTGCACATCTTGTTTCTCATCAAGTAGTGGTAGGCCATGTGCCTCAATATGTTTTTCTCTTTGTTGGCCTTCTCCAGCATCTTTTCCAAATGTATGTTTATCCTATCTGTTACACAGCAATTTGTCACCGTCCCTGCAATTCCCCATCCCGCACATTGGAGGGCTTATTCCATGACCTGTGAGCAGTGACATGACCTGAAAAAACTTTCATGGCATTCCCCTGGACATGAAAATTCATTCCCCTGAAGAAAAATCCTTGTTAAAAACCCTAAAAATATCCTTTTTATCCTTGGCGCGACTAGCTAGTGTTATACCCGCGCCAATGGGGGAAATCCTCCAAAGAGGGTGCACTAATTGGCGCTCTGTCTCAGAGCCACACTCGCGCCAGGCTTAATAAAGAGTGTTTGTTAAAAATAAATGGCGGAATATTGACTCCAACCAATTCCTAAACTGGTCTCTAAATTGAGTTGGGACGTTTGGCTTCGGTTCTCCATGTAGAGGAAGTAGATTTCCACCTCTCATGGAAGCTTCTTTGAGGATAGGGCCAATCCCATGATTGTAGGGATCCCAACTCCCCTTCCACCATCTATATAAGCTTGCCATTTCCCTTTGCAAGCTAGTCTCCAAGAGCCTTCATAGCCTAAAGAATGTTGCAATAGCCCTCATAGAGGCAAATCAGTAGCAAGGAGATTGACGATCGAAGAGAGAGGCTTGTCCCCATTCCTGACAACCTTAACCGAGACGTATTCTGCTGACGACCCACCGAAGGAGAATTCAGCGTCAGAGCCAGGTTGTATTTTCCTTTGTATGAATTAATGATAAGCGACTATTGGTTATGGTTCCACTCATGTTGTTCATTATGATCGTGAGTTGTGTCCTCTCTGACTGACGCATAATTGTATATATTGGATTTTACGCTTGTGTTTGTCGTGTTTCTTGCGTGTGTAGGTGTTCGACTGCGGTGAGCGTGAGGATTGTGATCTACCGAAGCAAGGGAACGGGAACACTACCTTCTCTACAAGCAACAGCGTTGGATCCAAGGTAAGCCTTCTTCGCAAGTTAGTTTATTGCAATTAGGGACCTGCACCATAGCGTGTTACGATTGTTGCTAGACCTGATCTGGGCTAGTAGGGATCGCCTTTGTCTGCAGAGGGGATTTACCTCTACAACACTATCGATCCAAGATTCACGATCAGCTTCAATTTCTTGTTCAACTGGTGTCAACTTGGTTTTCCTCCTCTTGGAAGCTTGCCGGTTTTCTCGTATGTTTTGCAGCTCCATAATGGTTTGCTGATCTTCTAGTTGCTTTTTTCTTTGCTCAAGATAGTTAATTATCCATTTTGCTATTTCTAGGTTGAGAGACAAACCATGGATGTCCTCTTGTTGCTCCTGAATGATCTCTTTAAGCTTTGAGCTTTGTGAGCCCAAATCGGTGTCATCATCCTGAATAAGAATGAAATATGTCTCCTGCCCTCCTGAAGGCCCCTCATCATGTAATGGCTGCTTGCCCTTGTCCTGTACCTGCTCTGCTGATGGAGGAAGCGAGACCCCTTCCACCCCAGGTGGATATAATACTCGCTTTGCTACTACAAACAACCTTCTAGTGCCCTTTTGATAGCTGACAAATACTGACACACTAGCAGTTTGTGTCTCATGAAGCTCATGCTAATGTGAAGGCCCACCTGTCTCATGAAAAGCTGCTGGAGGTACTTGAGGAGCGATGAAGACCTCATGTGAAATGAAATCCTCCCATGAGATGTTTTGTAAACCAAGCTGATGCATGACCACAATCTTGATTAGTGCAAAATGATATATGTTGTTATACTGTTGTTGGGGAGTCTTCTTGTGCACTAAGGTGGTCATCTTCTCAATGTTCCAGCAAATAAAGTAGGGGAGATTCATCATTCTCACCCTAGTAAAATGCATCAACAATATGATGTGATAATCATATAGGCGAGAAAACCGGCCCTCACAGCTGAAATACTTAATTATGAGTTTCATCAAGGGAGCATATGAGTCTTTCAGATACTGGAAAGGAAAAACTCTGCTGAGATGTCTCTGATAACCAGCCTTGATGTAAGGCTCATACTGTTCTCTGTCAATCTGCTGCCTTTTTTTTCCACTGCTCCCAACACTTGGAATGCTAGTTGCTAAAGAAATGGACTCCAGTGTCAAGGTAAATGTCACACCTGCTAGAGTGACTTAGCCATTTTGAAGATGGAGCACAAACAACTTGGCCAACTCATGATGGTATTGAAGTCTCTCTACCATCTCACAGAACTGATAACAGGATTGGTGTTGAAAGCATGTGACAGCAAGAGGGCAGGCCTGCAACTCGGCAAGCGAAGTAGGCTCCTCTCATATATGTTTAACACCCTTGTGAGGTCTCCTTGGTGCATGCATTTCTATAGGAGAATCACTGTGTGTCTCCTCATCTCGGTCATAGGAGGGATCAGACTCCATGTTTGCTAATGTGTGAGTTTTCTTGATGAGTATGAAGATATTTATGGTGTTTTTAGTTTTCTGCTACCAAGGATGAGAATGTATGAGGGATTGTGGAGGGAAAGGGTATGAGGGGTTTTGGGAATGATATGGACAAGTTTTTTGGGAATAGGGGGTTTTAGGGAATAGTATGTAAGCTTAGGGACAACAATTAGGGTTTAGGATTTGTAACTAGGGTTTGGGATAGTGGGAGTTAGGGATATAGGAATTATGGAATGAGTGTATGAAAGTGAAGAATGAATGGAGGATTCAAAGAGTGAGGGAGTGATGGAGTGGACTTGGTAGAAAAAACACAAATGCAAACCCTAGGCAATTGTTTTTGAGCCAAAATTGCAAAGAGGTAGGGTTTTATTTTTATCACACTAAACCACCATAAATTTTAAGAAAAACTTTTTCACTAGTAATGGAAGGAATTTTGACTTACTTGCACACCATGGGATTGAGAAAATTTGGAAATTTGAGGGAGTTTATGGTGAAATCTGGCTTGCAGCTCTATGTGCCCCGCCATAAACCCAACGCGCCACTCCTTCTCTATGTGTCGCACCACAAACCCAACACGCCACGCCTTTGAACTTGCACAGTTTTGCTTCAAACTTGCTCCCTTTCTCCAACATGACCTTCTCTTGCTCAATTTTTCTCCTTTGAATGCAAATGAGCTCTTTGAACATGACCAATGAGTTTATATACAAGAGCTTTCTGATTTTTCACTCATAAAACCCACTTTTATAATGTTTGCATTGTAACTTACTTTTTCAACTCTGTTTTTGGGCAGTTTACTTCATTTTTACCTTTGATGAACTGAATAATTTGATTTTTTGGTTTGCCTTGCAGGATATGGAGTTGTTGAAGCTTGGTAAGGTGACCAGGGTTGCCACTGAAGTTGCTTACATAGGAAAAACTGAAATTACATCAAACTTTATACACGAAAACATAGAATACTCTATTTTTCCTCAAAACAGGATTTTGAGGAAAAATAAGTCTCTGAGCATGTGATTATGGAATTTATTGGTACTGAAAATTTATTCGATCGCCTCATGTGCTTTCTGACTGTTATCGAACATTTTGAAGACCTTTTTGACGAAACCCTAGACCTAATAAAGTAGAAACTCTAAAAATGACTCGTGCAGATGATCTAGATGAATGGAAATGTGCCAACAGGTAAAGGGCATGAGGGAAAATGTACAACAAGCCACTACCGTCAAATGATTCATGATCCTAATGGAATGCAGCTGACTAATAGAGACACCTAACATGCAATGCAACAAGATAATTTTATCACTGACGGAGGGATGAAGATACCGACACTAACAAATACTTTTAAAGAGCGCCCCCCCCCTGGCCGGGGTTCAGGGGAAGCACCCCTTAAGCTAAAAATAAATGAAAATTTGCCTTGTAAACTATTGTAATTTTGTAGTCAATCTGGTTCGTTCATTAGGTGAATGATCTGAAGTTAGAATTTATGTTAATTTAGAGTTTGTTTCCCTAGAAGGAATTTACCCTTAGTTTGTATGAGGAAATTGTATTGTGGCTGTGTATTATTATTATTCTGAGCAAAAGAGAGAGAGAGAGGAGGTTATGTCAGAGCGAAGAGGAAATTAAAACAGATTTATTGTAGGTTGTATCTCTTCGTTTTGCTAGATAATATAATATGAAGGACTAATTATTTCTCTATGGACATAACCCAAATTGGGTGAACCACGTATATTTGTGTCGCTCTTGTTTTATGTGTTTTATGTTGTTTTTGTGTTTGTGTTTCCATAATATTTTACGTCTTCCATTGCTCCATAATATTTAATTTTCTAACATAGTCACCTCGACGTTATACCATTTCCCAGAATTCATATCCTGGCTCATGGCCACGTTCATTAAATAGAAGAATTATTTTATTTCCTCCATTGGGGAGAAAATTCTAGAGGTCACCCACGAATTATTACATAACACCTTCCTTTACCCGAAATCCTCAAATTTGGATAAGTTTACTAAAAACACACTCCTATATTGTTACATTAGGCTCTCAGATGGAGATAAATATGGCTTTCACCAACTAATATTGACCCCAAATTCCCAATTTCCTTCCAACTCTAAAACCCTTCCCATTTCCTCGTTATCAGAATATGTGCAACCCATCCTCTATGCTATCTTATGGCTATTCAGGGATGAAAATACAACAAGTGTCTCCAAGGCAGCCTTAGGGATTTTACATAAAATGATGAAGTCATACATTTTCCTTGATGTTCCCTCTTTCCTGGCAGAATCCATCAAGTTCTAGTGTGAGCAATTCTACCTGACCTCCTCCTTTAGTTATTACTCCATATTTGTTTACTTATTCCTTCACACTCATGTGGAAGAATTTGCATACCTAGGCTTCAATATTGTAGACCCCCATATGTAGAGGATATTTGTGGTGGATTGGGAAAGCTCTTTGAAGAACAAACTCAATAACTAGGGGTTTTCACACTTTCTCTCTACTTTCATGGCCACTACTTATATGATGGGAAAATATTTTGACAGAAATTGGGAAAGCGAGATAAGAGTGACCAAACCCATTGTGTGGCATGGGGAATGAGTCATTGGCCTTCGACGTAGATCGTTCTTTATATAATATTTACATTATTAGAATAAGAGTTTTTAATGTTTAGTGATTTAGTTTTTCAAAATAATCGAGTTCTAAATCTATTATTCCTTCAATGTACTTTTGCACCTTTATGGGGAAATTGCTAGTATTTTTATTAAACACCTTATTATTTATTTGTGCATATAAAAACCAATTACATACATTATTAATCACCTTATTATTAATTAATATATATATATATATATATATATATATATATATATATATATATATATTAAAGTAGGCAATAGCATAATCGGGAAAATTTTAGGTACTTTTTTATTAAGAGAATTTACATGGTGATTTGAATCAGATATTTGAACCATAATATTTCATGAGATCACAATTGCAAGCTATTCAGACTATTCTAGAGT
Source organism: Pinus albicaulis (assembly GCA_034641835.2). Lineage (NCBI taxonomy): Eukaryota > Viridiplantae > Streptophyta > Pinopsida > Pinales > Pinaceae > Pinus > Pinus albicaulis. The sequence continues at coordinate 69,442 of JAXQQM020080244.1, forward strand.
ATGAATAAACAATTAATATTTGTACAGTTCAAATCTACATGCAATTTCAAATTCGAATTTCCAAAATAAATTTGGACAATAAGTTGTGCGAATACAAAATGATTGAACCATGTTTTTTTGGTTTTGTTCTTTTCATCTCTTTTCCTTTAGATCACTAGCCTTCCCTATTTTTTATTCCTTGGGTCATACTCATGTTCCTCCATTGTTTTTAAATCTCTTGATTTTTCTTTCTTAGGTCACACTCATAGTACTAGCTTCCATCCTTACCGATGCCAAATTTTTTAATGTGTTATTCTCACTTTTTCTTTTTTCAGTCACACTCCGCGAAAAGGGAAAAAATGGAGAAACAACCACTACTCACCCTATATTTACTTGGATTCATTGTTGGTACTATTCACCTCCTCGCCTTCCATAAATATTATTTGTCTGCAAATATCTAATACCTAATTACTTCTTCTCTCTTTGCAATTTTATTTTCCATAACTTTGTCGTTGCAAAAGACACGAAGGCCGTTTGCACTGGAGCAATAACCAACATCATAAGCAGTGTTGTTATTTCTCCACTCTTCCAACTCATAGATGATGTGTTTCACTTAGATCAAAACACTTACGATTTGCAAGAGAAGCTAAGTAGTGATTAGAAAAATTTTGACGTAAAAAATGGGCCACAAAACAAAAATGTACAGCCAAATTCAAATTTGTAAGAACTAATAGGATTCAAGATGATTATGTGAAACATGGGATGATTTACCATTTTTGGTGTAAAAAAAAAAAGATTAAAAAAAAAAAAACTTTTTTCAACTTATTTCCTCACATTTCTACAGAAGCACTTGTTAGATGTGGAATCTAATTTCTCATCCAAGGAGTACCCATGTTATATACTTTCGATGGACCCACTACATGAAAAATGAGAAATACATTTAAAAATGTTATTACTCATGGAAAAGGAATAGAAACCACCATACAAGACAAAAAAAACCACCAATGGTCCTATATATTTCTTTTATGGAAAAAGAACCATCAAACAAAAATGAAAACAACCACAAACGGTCCTCTATTGTTTATTTCTTGAAAAAGGAACATGAACTACCAAACAAAAATGAAAAGACCATAAATAGTTTATTATTATTTCCCTCATGGAAAAGGAGCAGGGACCACCAAAAAAAAAAAAAAATAACCATGATAATCCTCTATTATTTTCTTCATAGAAAAAAAAGAAGAGGACTGCCTAACAAAAACAATCACCGATGGTCCTCTATTATTTCCTTCATGGAAAAATAACAAGAACCACCGAACAAAATAAAAACAACCACTGATGCTCCCCTATTATTTCCTTCTTGGAAAAGGAACAAGAACTCAAAAAAAAATGAAAACAACGACCGATGGTCCTCTATTAATTGGGTTGATTACCTCTCATTTCTTACATCTATAATCTACATCTAAAAACTGTTTTTTTGGGGCAAATTTCTGCTTCTTCATAATTGTTCTGCACTTTCACTCCCTCTTAATTATAGATCTATAGTGACTCCCTCTTAGTTGTAAATTTGTTTAATGAACCTTAAATGAAATATTCTCAATAATAATAATAATAATAATAAATCAAATATTATTACATATAACTCAATTTATAATTTTATAATTCCCCACACATGTCTATATAAACCTTTAAAATGTATATTTTAATATTTTTATTACAACTTTTTGAACATTTATGACCTATTGTCATATTTATGAAATTTGATTAAGCTTTTTACCATTAAAAATTTAAGATTTACTTTAAATACCATATTCCCTTACAATTAATATTAATAATAAATCAAATATATTACATAATTTATAATTCTAATATATATATCTTATTCCTAATAATAAATCAAATATACTATATAATTTTATAATTCATATGTATATGTATATATACATATACATATACATATACAGATACATATACATATACAGATACATACATACATACATATATATATATATATATATATATATATATATATATATATATATATAAACCAAATTGGGGAAAACATGGTAATGATAAATACTATACATGTTACGATATTTATATGTTATACGATATAGGTTGTTATAGCGGTAATGTTTATATTATTTTATATTGATTTCAAAAAAATATGATATTAATGTTATATATATCTATATATATATAATTTAATATTAAAAAATATGGTTTATTTTAAATTGCTATTTTGTTTTGAAAAATAGAAATTTTACCTTTATTATTATCCTCATATCTCTTTAATATTTTTTTAAACATCTTATTAATTATACAGAGGCGTTTCCTTTGTTGGAGTGGGCTGAGCAAACACTGCTCACTCCAGCCAATAGGAGAACTTTCCTATCGCCCTTTAGACTAATAAAATTCTACCACTTGTTTCTCCTCTATTAGCCTGTTAGCATAATTTCGGCGACCATTTTCCTACCGCCTGTCTTTGTACTGCCTCTGCAGTGATTTCATCTATGCCTCTGCAGTTATTTCTCCATCTACAAGCTGTGTGGTACAACATGTGCTCTTAAACCAGAGGGACTCTACCTTTCTCCTCTTCTTCTTCCTCAAGTACGGACCAGAGTGAGGGTTTGATATCTCTCAGGTCACAAGCTCTCACAGATGTATGGCAGAAGGGTCAATTTATTGAAAATATGGCTAAGCCAAAAGCTGTAAGTAGTGTCACTGTATAATGAAGAATTGTTTTAGCATTTCTGTGCATTCGTTGAATTGTTCCTCTGTGAAATGCCTTAATTAACATGTATGAGCAGGACTCTGTTAATTGAGTTAAGAGTCTGCCTGTACATTCAGAAAAGAGAGTGTATGAGAACTACTGGCAATGTATTGACTCAATTCAAGAAATGATTGAATGGGCAACGCATGTTAGGAACTTCTGTGTAAAGGCTAAAAATGAAATCCTATGTAGGATTTTTATGGTGCCAGGTTGTGAATCCCATATAGGGTTCTTATTGTAATGAGAGGTCGACTTAATTTGGTACCTGTAACCCGTGAACTTATGGCTCGGAGGAGCTGCATTAAAACCCAAAAGTGAATGATAGCACAGTAATTAGATAAAGACCGTGAGGGTTGGAGATAGCCAAAGTCAAAGTATGCAATGCCTTTGAAGTGTGTGGGCCGATTTCTATGTTATGTTGTGCGGTTGGCTTTTAAATAAGGGCCTGCGTTAGACCATGTTAGTTCATATTATGAACCACTATACATTGGTTTAACCATGAAGGGAATTAAAATTCAAACACCATAAAGCGAAGGTCGAAGGTTTGTATGTTGTGATCGATTTATATCAAGGGCGCATCAAATGGATGTGGACCCTATCGTAATTGCGGATTATTGCAATAATGTGTTTGTTCTTATTAAATGTGGAAAGGTTTTATTAACCCTTGAGGAAGTTACATAGAGGCAGGTCATGAGCGGTGGGACCCAAACGTTGTTGGGATTTGTTTTAAATCACGTCGTGGTATAAAGTTGGAAGGCCTTTTACATGAATAACTGTGGGACCCAAGCAGGCTGGGGACTATCGGTTGGATGCGCGTGGATGTATTATATTGTGCGTGGTTTTAAACCAAGGCTGAATATTAAATCATGCATTGATATATATTATGGTTTCCAACCATGCGTAAGGCAGTGTATGAGGGCGTATTATAATAAGGAGCGAAAGATAATCAGAAAATAGATGAGGTTCATAGTCTTAACGTTAAGACTTAGACATCATCAAAAAGGTGTGATGCGGGGTTCATTGCTGGAGTGTAATATTTAAAAAGGGGTCTCAACCATTTGTTAAACTGGTTTAAAGTGGAAATAAAGACATGGGCGCGTTATTTGAAAATAGGCAAGGGCCATATTAATTGAAATTACTTACAAATTCTGACCAGGTCTTCTTTAATATGTTTTAAAGAATAAAATAAATGTTTTCTATTTATATATTTTATAGAATAATAATTATTCATTTGTTTTTATTATTATCGAATAAATTAAATGTTAAAAATAATTAAATAATATTGAAAGTTTGAATTTATATATTTATTTTATTTTTAATAATTAAATGCTATGATAAAAAAAGATTAAAAAAACTAAAACTAAAACTAAATAAATAAAATAAATAAATAAATATATATATATATATATATATATATATATATATATATATATATATAGAAATAAAATAAAATAAAAATAAAAAATAAATAGATAAAAATAAAAAATAAAAATAAATAAATAAATAGAAATAAAATTAAATTAAAATTAAAAATAAATAAATAAAATAAAAATAAAACTTAATAATATTAAATTAATAATTATTATTTTTATTAAAATAAATATAAAAATTTAAAATTCAGATTATAAACTTTGATCATTTGGTTTACTCTTTTTAAAATAAAATAAATTAATTTTTGTTATTTGAGTCAAACTCGCTGTTATTTTACAAATGGCTAGTAGGAGCTATACTTTCTATTTAAACAGGTTACTTGATCAAATTTTCCATCTGGTTCAAAACGCATCGACCTAATCTATTTTGATGTGATTTTCACAGAAATATTTTAGTCACAGTTTAAAATCCAATATTCCATATCGTCACAAACTTTTTATTTTCAAAAAATTACTTATCTTACATATCTACCACCTTACAGCATTCCTTTGCACCTCTTGGTGCAATTGCTAGTATATTTATTAGGCCGATAGGCCTTCTCTTATGAAAGACATCACTTTTTTGATCGTCAACACTTTTTATGTGAACAGGACACCTGTTCCTAGTTTAAAGAAATGACACCTGTCTTTTGTCTGTTTACTTCATACTAGTTGTCACACTACTGGAGGATTTATGTAGGGCCAAATTGGCAGGTCCGGTTAGGATTGAGTCCGAAATCCCATGTCCACCTGTCATTCTCCTTCGTTGCATCCGTCCTTGGCAATTGAGGCAGGGAGTTGTCTTTTGATCTACGAATCAGGAGCTGATGTGACAACTCCCGATCGTCCAACTCCGGCGACCCCCCTCCCTCCAGCACGATGTGGACCCGCGCATCCGAACGGCGATGGAGACCAAAAACAAACGGGACAATGTCGTTATCAGACCCCACCGGCTCTGCCACGAGCGCCCCTCCTCCACCACCCGCCGCTCCTCCCCCACCTGCCACCCCCACGTCCCCTGGCCACCTACCCGAATTTAATGTTATGGGTTTTTTGAATTTGAAATTCAAATAGTTCCTGGTGCTGGAAACCCTGTCATTTTCCAAGCAGCTTCGCGACAAGCATTAGCTCCGAGGTCCAGCATTCCAGCGTTCGGTTTCCTTGCTACTCACTCCGAATCAGCTCAGCGCAGTCGTGGTAAATTCTAGTGTTCCAACGTTCACAAGTTCCTTCCTACCACTCATTTTCCTACCTAATTGTGTTCTAAATTGTGTGTATTCCAGCGTTCACCATCTAATCTTTGAAGATCTTGTCAAAATTTTAAAAAACCTGAAGAATACGCACAATTTAGCAAAGACATGAAAAATGCAATACAATGCAATGGAAATTGAAAAAGAGTCAATTCTGTACAATATAATATGCACTGCCTCAAGTGCACATGATTTAGCTATTATTATACAAAGAAATATTATGGTGTCAGACCACAATTCATCACGTTCCTGCATCTGCATTGTCTGGGCATGCATCCCCCAATTAATTCTTTCAAAGCCTATCCTTACAAGGAGGATGAGGACGACCTTCCATGATCCCTTTTCTAAAATCTTAAACCATCAAAATAATGTCTTAATCCCTGTTTCAAACTATCATTCCTTCCACTGTTTACAGATCAAAAGCTAAATGGAAGGTGTGTATACTGTTTTCCCTAATTCTTTACAATGTCGAGGAATATACACTAACCAACAAAATTTGTGGCGCCATTATAGATAGAACGGAAATTTACAGGTCTATTTCCCTTTCCACATAATAAGGCTAAGTATATATACATATGAGGTGCATCAACTATTTAGGAATAGGATTTAATCAATCCAAGACTGTAGAGAAAGTGCTCTGACTTTGATTTGAAAAGATTGCCAAAGGAGAAGGGGATGGCAGTTTCCCTAGGAGGAGATTTGTTGTGCATACAGTTGTCTTTTACTTGCAAGATAGTTAGTCCGATTTCTTGACGAATAGCTTCTACAGTCCTCGGATCAACAGGGTTTCTAGCTGCATCGGTCACATAGAACACATCCACAGCCTTATCAGTTCACCCTGGCTCCAGTTCTGTCCAGTTTCTCATAGTCACAGTCAGCAAACATCAATTGATGCAGCCGCCTCTCTGTGTGAGTGAATCCTGTTGACACCGGCGCTTTAGCACCTCGAATGTTGTTGTTTCCTCTCATGACATTTCACAAGAGCTCTTCAATTTTCGAAATCTTTTGCTCATCTTGGATGGGAGCACCTGTCTCCTCATCAGTTACATAAACAAGACAGGCAACCCTCCTGTTGTGAGTCCACACCTCCGCCTCCACAACATTACATTTTAGGTCACTGAGCACCGCAAATATTTCAGAAATTAACCCCGGTCAGTCCGTGCCTTCTCAAAAAAAATTCAAATCTTATACAACCCTTTCTTACTGGACGTGTTAATGGAGAGTTACATTCGTAATAAATGTTCACATATAATGCTGATTCAGGTTCATAACTTCACAAATATTGAACACAAATTCAAATCTCATAGAACCTCTCAACAAAATTTCAAATCTTATACAACCATCTTCCATAATTTCATATAATTTTATAGAATAATTTGCAATCAGGTAATCAAGTAATAGAGAGAAGCTAAGGAAAACTTTTGGTATGCATATAAATTTTTTTTCCTGTGGGTGCTGGAAAATCATTTTCCAACGCCTACAGGAAAAAAAAATTGTATGCATAGCAAATATCCACTTACCAAATGTGTCTTCCTATTTGATAATACCTCTGTACTATGTATATTATTCCTTTTGACCATTGAGAAACATCATTTTCCAGCGCCTACAAGAGAAAAAATTTATATGCCTATAACAAGGAAAACTATTGGGACAGATGTTTCTCAATTGTCAAAAGGAAGACTATACATAGTACAGAGGTATTATCAAATAGGAAGACACATTTGGTAATTGGATATTTGCTATACATACAATTTTTTTTCCTGTAGGCGCTAGAAAATCATTTTCCTGTAGGCGCTGGAAAATGATTTTCCAATGCCTACAGGAAAAAAAAAATTGTATGCATAGCAAATATCCACTTACCAAATGTGTCTTCCTATTTGATACTACCTATGTACTATGTATAGTCTTCCTTTTGACCATTGAGAAACATCTTTCCCAATAGTCTTCCTTGTTATAGGCATATAAATTTTTTTCCCTGTAGGCGCTGGCAAATCATTTTCCAGCGCCCACAGGAAAAAAAAATTGTATGCATAGAAAATATCCACTTGCCAAATGTGTCTTCCTATTTGATACTACCTCTGTACTATGTATATTCTTCCTTTTGACCATTGAGAAACATTTATCCCAATAGTCTTCCTTGTTATAGGCATAGTACAGAGGTAGTATCAAATAGGAAGACACATTTGGCAAGTGGATAATTGCTATGCATACAATTTTTTTTTCCTGTAGGAGCTGGAAAATCATTTTCCAGCGCCTACCAGAAAAAAAAATTATATGTTTCTTGCTCAAGGATGTTGGTCCAAGAATTTAAATTTTTTATGTTTCTCATCCCATTTCTTATAAATCCAAAGAATCTGTACACAACCATCATAAATAAAGGGTGCTTAGTTTTTTTCTAACATTCAAAAATCTATTATTGTTGCTATTTAGATTGCTGAGATCTTTTTCAATTAGAAATTGCTGCATAATCTCATAGGACCAGGATCAACACTGGAAAACCAATTCAACTTAGTTCACTTATACTGAGCATAGGGATCATAATTGATATTAGAACCTGTGTGGAATGAACCTTCCATGCATTGGAATGAACCTTCCATGCACAAAAATTCAGTTTGTTTTATTTGATTGTTGATTGTGCAGAAGCAGAAGCAGGGCCTGTGTGGAGGTGGTCTATCATATTCCTATAGTGTATCATTTCTATCTGCTTATTTTACATTAATGAGGCCTCCAACAAAATACCTGTTAGAGTTTTTATTGAATTGGAAACTTTCTCATTCAAATTATTTGTAAATCATATCCCTCGCTTCTTAGGCCTTGACATCTTCGGTAACATGTAGCATGCTATAGTGTTTCTCAGCTTGAACAGCCAGTTAATTATTCTTTGTTTTCTAGGCTGTGGGTTTCAAGTCTGGACTTGGTCTTGGTTATGTCTGGATAGTGGGTTTGGTGGTATTGTTTGGATTGTGATTTTGTAGAGTTATGTCTTGATATTGTTTTTATATGTTTTCACAGTTAAGAATATAATGTTGATGAAAATTACTGGCATCTTGTGTATTTATTTATTTAATAATTTAACTTTTAATTTGATTTTAAATTTAAAGTTAAATTCAAATATATTATGGTCTAGAACTTTTCCTATCATCTGTTATAGCTTTTTGCTTTTGAAGATATGTGAAATGTTCATCTCTCTTCTAACAAAACACACAGAATTCCTAAATTTCTCATCAACCTCTCATATGTGTTTGATAACATGAATATATGTGTTAAAAAAATGGATATAATTTTAGTAGATCTATTTTTTAGGTATGTCTGTGGCCTTGTTTTAGTGCTCATTGTAAGAAGGTGCCTCTTTCACATCATGCTGCCTAGGCAACATATGCACAATAGCAGGGGTGGGGGCTACAAGGTTCCAGGGTCATCATAGGGCTCATTTATTTGTGCAGGAATCAGTTGCAAGTTTCCAGGGTTATCATAAGGCTCATTTATTTTTGCAGGAATCAGTTGAGGCTTACTTCAATTTTGTGGTCTAGAAACTTAGCTAGAAATCAGGAATCTCAAAACCATGATGGGTGTTGAGAGGGCAAGGATTTTTTTAGTATGAGACCTTGGAAGAGGTCTCCTATTTCCCAACTCTCCTTTGTCACACTAGTGGTTGGATAAAACGACATGTCAACTCAATTGCATTGCACTAGAAAATGAAGACTCTGCTGGATATAGTATTGAAAGACAAGCAAGTAGAAATTAATAATGTATTTGCCTCTTAATTAGAAGACATCAAGAGAACACAAGATTTCTTCATGAACAGATGTGATTGCAAATTTGGTCCATATAAAAATTCATCTTCAATGTAATTTTTATCCTACCATCGAGGTTGAAGCTCAAAGGACCTAACTATTGTTTTATCCTGGGATTCTTAACAGTCTGCTAGCTGCTTCTCTGGTTTTGTGTTATGTTTTGTACTGTTAGGATATAACCAGAATGTGTGGGTTTGCTTTTTGAATTTCTGTGTAATGAATAAGTGGGTAAGTCCCCTAGGTGATAGTGAGAAACCTCCTAAGTGGAATGATGAATCAGCACTGCATGAATGCAAAATGTAATCTGGTTTTGGAATGTTGAATTAGCACTACATGAATGCAAAATATAATCTGGTTTTGATTTCTGTGTAATGAATAAGTGGGTAATCTGGTTTTTTTATTTCTATAAATGCATACATGTTTGATATTAATTTAGTGTTTTTTTAGGTTGTAGGTTTTTTAAGTGTAGACAATGGTCGAAAAGTGGACATTGTGTATCGAAGTTTCCTGTCGTCCAAATCCTGGACAAGCCACAATTAAATATGTGCTTTACAATCTGGCGTGAAATCATGTAGTGCACAGAAACATAGATCTACATAGGAGGAAAACTAATAATGAAGCCTACTATATCGCCCTTATTGAGGGCTTAAAAGAGGCAAAAAACAATTTTGTGAATGATATTGCAGTTTACATGAACTCGCAACTCATTTGCAATCAGCTCAATGGCATCTTTGAAGTTCGAAAAGAAAATTTAAAACCGCTATACACGGAAGCAAGAATGTGGAGCTCTCAGTTTAAATATTTCAGCATACAATGGCTTTCAGACATTCATAGGATGTGCACTGACATACTGGTGGTAGGAATGTCAAGTGTAGATGCAGGTGTCAGAGATGACACCGGATCACGGTTTATTGCAAGTGAATTCATCAATCATCATCAAGATAACTCTCAAATAAGTGGATGTGTTATTCTTATAATTTTCCTTGGGGCTATGATGGCATGGTTCTTTCACTAGAGAAGAACCGATTGTAATTTTGGATGGTTCGTGATATAATACATGAATCTTTTTTACGGTATAATTATTTTATGTTGTGTTATTTTGCCATTTTTCTGTTGGGTAAAAATTGCTTTTGTTTTTACTTCCTTGGGATCTAATACATGATAAATTAACATGGATATTTTTCAGAATAGTGAAGGTATCAATTAAAAACAAATTTGACACTCTATAGTAGGTATTCTATATAATCAAACAGCTGGGCAAAGCAGCTCAACAATTCTATATAATTAACCCTGTGCTCCATTCAACAATTGTAAATAAATAACTCTAACTGATGTGCTGAACTTGAAGATCTGAGAAGCAAGTCCTACCTCTACCACTACCATTCCTAATCTGTTTTGGTTATGAACTTCAAAAATCATAAGAAAAGTCAGTTACCACTATCTCTCATGGAAATGGTCATAGATGAATGACTTATGTAACGTAGTTGAATCCCACTTCTTCACCCCTGCGAGCATCACCTGATGCAGTGAGTGCTAAGTGGACTATTTAAAAATCATGAAAAAAGTTAATTACAACTACCTCTCATGGAAATGGATAAGGACTTAAAGTTCTAATTACTAAGACAGTGCCTAGCGAGTTGAGTCCCTACATGTGCATTGAAATTATAAGGTAACAATCATATAGTAGATATTTATTTTTATATATGGAACAAATAGTTATGAAAAAATTCAATGGCTCAAATTTTTATACGCAAGAGGTGAAGGTGCAAATGAATCTGATGCATCAAACAACATCAATACAGAGTGGCTCCAATAGGGTAGCACCTGCTCACCTGTTCATGAAGCTAATCTACCTGCAGAAAGCTACAAAGGCTCAATCTAACCAGACAAACAGTGACTTCCTAAAGAGGTATGTTGGTGGCCCCTTTGTCTTTTGCACAATCCATAAACATGAACATGAATATGGATTTCTACAACTCAATGGCTTTGCAGCAACAACAACAACTAAAACATCCACAACAACAACAATTTGTAGATAGACAATGGTCAAGTGGGTGTTGTCTTTATTTCGAGATGAAGACTGACCAAATTTGCGTATGGATCCAATGTATTAGTTGAAGATTAAATTACTGCTATTTCTCATGTAGTATATATATGAATAAAGAAAGTGATGTCCTGAATTAACATTCTCCACTATCCAATCTCTGGAAGTAAATGATTGAAGGTTGGAGATAAACTTGTCAGCTCAATCTCTTTACATATTTCATCAGATAATGGAGATAAAATTGTGCCAAACAAGCATTTGAATTCCCAAACCACTTTGATATCTTCAATTAATCTTCTCCACCATCTAATGTTTCATTCTCCTCAAACACATTTCACCAAAGGATGGAGATAAAAATGTTGCAGTGAAATTTGAAATCACAAAACAGTTCGAGGCATTTGCAGAAAACACGCCAATTCTGCTACTGAATGAAAATGTGCCTGTGTATTACAGTACTATCAAGCAAATTTACTATTTTCTAACATAACATTTAAAAGTAAACAAGAAATATCCATTAACTTCATCATCGAATTCCTGATGTTCTCTTTTCATTTATATATAAAAAAATGAAGTACATGTACACAATTGCAGCTTATCAGAAGCTGGAATAATTTTAAGGTCTCCTAACTCTAGCTAGGGAAACCAATATAACCCTAACAACAAAGTGCTCCACACTAGGAATCACATGTAACCAAAGCTAGCCACTCCACCATGACTTGGTATGTCGGACAATAAACAAAAAGATGCAGTTTCTATCACAACCTTTTTTTGAAGCCAATTTCTGTGTTGTCTGCAAGTTCTATGATGTCAGTGACCCAATCATCTTCGGATAGAGGGGGACCCATTGAAGAAGTTGTGTCTGTAACATGACAATGAATTTTTCATCAGAGAAGATAATAAGATGACAAGTAATAAATGCATCAGAATACAAAGAAGATCAATTAAAAGTCTCATCCTAAGCACCTTGACTCATCTGATAAAAATAGTTATAATGTGTCTGTGAACATCCTTCATCTGAAATCACATTAATTGGATGCTCCAACCCTGCAAACATTCCAGCACTACATTAACAGCATGAACAACAACCAGTGCTAATCGTTAGGAGTGAAGACAATCCAAACAAACATGGAAATTCACCAATTTCCGTGATGTCAATGGCCCAATCATGTTCTGGTCGAGGGGGGCCCAATGACGAACTAGCTATGTTTGACGAACCACCTGTGTTTGTAAGATGACAACACAATTTCCATCAGACAAAAAAATAACATGTCAAATAATAGATGCATCAGAATACATAGTGGATCAATCAACAAGCTCGTCAAATGTACCTTGACTCATGTGATCAAAAGGTTGATTGTTGGTCTGTGTACATCCTTCATCTATAATCACATTGATCGGATGTTGCGGCTCTGCAAACGTTACAGCACTACATTAAGCTAAAAGAAATAGCAAAGACCAAAGAAATTGCAACAAACTTGAAAAATCGACAAAGCGATCTAAACATAGCAACAAACTTGGAAGATCACGAATTTGATCTAAACACACTGATATCGTCTCCCTATAGAACTTACTTGGAACAGTAGAGGAAGCATTGCTGGAGGGAGGACGACCACGCCTGTTGAGGTGTGGAAACTGAAATGGTTCATCTTCGGATTCAGAGACATTCAAATCAATATTCAAGGTGACCTTCCTTTTCCTTTTCTTTTTTTTTTTGGACTAAGGAAACTCTTCTTTCTCTTCAAAGATGACTCATAAGCACCCAAATCAACTGTGAAGTCTTGATCCATAATATTAAGATTATTAGCATCATCAAAAAAATTTTTAGCCAGATCAATCAATTGTTTTGCCTTCCTCACAGTGGAAGGAGGATTGTTTCCAATCAGGTCTAGATAACCAAACAACTTCTCTCTCAACACACCAAGTTCTTCAACATTGTCATCTTCAATATTGGTTGGGATAGTATCTGCAAGAAGGTTTGGCGCCTCTGTACTTATCTCAAAAGGGACATTCAACTGATTGGGTGTGGTATGAAGATCCAATAAAGGGTCTAAATCAAACAAGGAGGAATGAAACCAATTTATCTTTATAGCATGCTTGCAAATGTTCCCCCGAATAGACCATGGACAATCGCAAGTGATAAAATTTCGGCGATGAAAAATGATAAGATATTCCTTATCGGCTTTGCTTTGACTCCTTACCCAATAAGCATGAGATATGCTCTCATGAGGCCTGCAATCACTATCTGGAATTCTTCTAACCTTTTCCATTGATGATTCAAGCTGCATCTCTTTCTTGTGGTTGTTATAATATCCTTATTTTTTCAAAATTGCCTTGAATCGATAACATGGCTCAACATTTTTTAGGAGAGTGTAGAATAGCCAATCCATTCTACGAGAGCATTTCTTTCGCTTATCACATAGAAATGTTGACTTCAGGTAACAGTGGTATGATTCCACAGCATTATTTGTCTCCTGGTTTGCATGAGGAAAATCTCTACAGCCTTTAACCCACATGCCTACATGGAAAGACTCAATTAGTAAATATCAGTTGCCCAACATAAATGACAAACATACAACACAATAGGAATATTATGCAAGCTTACGAATCTTGTCACCAGCAATCCACATCTTGTAGAAATAGTCCAAAAACTTCTGCTCAGTTGCATATTTGATGAAAAAAGCATTGATTGCATCATCCACTTCATCAGTACAACAATCTTTCATGATATCGCCAAGTTCATTGAAAATTTCTTTTGCTTTCTCTGAGCTGCTAACCAACCGATTAACATTCTTGAGCCATGCCCTCCTTACGTGCCAAATACACAAAATCACTTCACATTTTGTGATTCTCCTGCAACATTTAATTCATTTTTAGAAATTCTTAAAATGAATGCAATTCGAAATGTCAAATAAGAATATTGATGTTACCTCAAAGCAATGATTTCAGCCATAGCATCATCAACCATGAAGGCGTTGACCCTCCAATCGGGACGAGTCCGAAAACACCTAAGCATGAGGCTCTCCAGCCATACTTGTATATCTTGTGATGTATTACGTGACATCACCACCCAGGCAACTGGTACCCCGCTTTGTTGCTCATCAAAGACCACAAGCGTGTACAAATGATACTGTCATTTTAAATGAAATGAAGTTAATTTTAACATAAATGATTTTATTGAAGCAATCATTGGAAAAAAAACTCACCCCATATTTTTTTGTACTGAATGTTGAGTCCATGGCTATCAAACTATTGTGGGATAGCTTGACCATAGTTTCCAACATCCATTTTGTTTGTATTCCAGCTATAAAAGGGATGTCCGCGCCATTGGGCTTCTGGAAGAAGAAGAAATCATCCTGGTTTCTTTGATACCAAAGATTCACACTCATTTCATCTTTGCTATGCAACTAATAACTTTCTTTCATTAGATGATTGTAAATGTTTACAACGTATTTTCTGTGTAAGAAGAAATCCCTGTCTCTGGATGTAGCATCTATGTCAAGATATTTCTTTATATGTATTTTACAAACAGAGTCAATTGGAAGTTCAAGAAAATAACAGCTTTCTAAATAAGAAATCATGTCCTTCGAAAGTCTTGGCTTTTTTTCAGTAACATCATCACTTAAAGTGTTCTCTTTACCATGACAAGGCCATCCTTGCCCATCTTCGTGATCATACTGATTGTATGTTATTACTGCTATGTTGGGATCTTGAACCATAATCTTTACAATAAAATGGCATTGACATCCCCTCTTTTTGGCAAATGCCTTCCTTCCTTTGCTTCCATTCTTCTCTCTTGTCAGCTGGACCATATGAGCAATGATAACTGCAAAATAAATTACAGGAATGTCACCAAATCTGGTAAATATAAAGCATATTTAATATCAACATCTAAACAATGTAGTTCTAAAATACTTACTATTCATACTGTAAGGCTCTTGCGCTTGGGGGTTTGCTTTGTTTACGCAGGAAGGAACATGGAGCATCTGGATTCGATTCCTCTCCTTTTATAAAATCAGCAACTCTTTCTTTGGAAATTTTTGCAACACGGTCAATATTCATGTTTTCTTTGTAGATTTCAGTCCAAACTAAATCTTTACCAGAAAATTTGACTTTTTCTTTTGGGTCTTGGACCTCAAGAGCCATGACTGACTTCCATTTCTTTTCCATGTTGGATGACTGTCTGCAAGAATATGTGAAAAGATATTAGGGAGCTGGAAATGATTAGAAGGTGATTTGCACATATACAAGAAATATAGTAATTGCATCTCCATGAAATGATGTAGTGGAAAATGATTTCTAGTACTCCTGTAGGTGCTGGAAAATCATTTTCCAAGGTGATGGAAAATCAATTTCTAGCACCTACAGGAGCACTAGTACTGCTGTAGGTGCTGGAAAATCATTTTCCAAGGAGCTAGAGCACTAGTACTGTTGTTGGTGCTGGAAAATCAATTTCCAAGGTGCTGGAAAATCATTTTCCAAGGTGTTGGAGCACTAGTATTGCTGTAGGTGCTGGAAAATCAATTTCCAAGGTGCTGGAGCACTAGTACTGTTGTAGGTGCTGGAAAATCAATTTCCAAGTGTTACACAGTAATTTGTCACCGTCCCTGCAATCCCCATCCCGCACATTGGAGGGCTCATTCCGTGACCTATGAGTAGTGACATAACTTGAAAACACTTTCATGCTATTCTCCGTAACATGTACTTTCATTACCCTGAAGACATCTCCTTGTAAAAAACCCTAAAAATAGCCCTTTTTGCATTGGCGCGGTTACACAGTTCAACCCTCGCACCAAGGGGGCAAATCCTCCAAAGAGGGCGCGCCAATTGGCACTTTGTTTTAGAGCCGCACCCACGCCAGCCTTAATAAGGACTTATTTTTAAATAAAGAGGCAAAGTTTAGGTTACAACAACTTTGTGGATGAGTAATGAGGAGTGGTTTTGACTGAATAACCACGGCCTTCCTCCTTTGGCCTCTTGTTTCCACCTTATGGGGAACTTCCCAAGGGATAAGGCCTCCCTTCCACTATTGTAGGGATCCCAATCTCCTCCTCTCCTCTATAAATATAGCCTTCATCCATTGATGAAGGGGCTGAATGGTTGAATCTCCGAATCTCCAAGAGCCTTGAGAGCCAAAAGAATGCTGCAATTTCCCTCATAGTGTCAAATCCATAGCAAGGAGATTGTTGATCGAAGAGAGAGGCTTGTCCCCAGTGGAGTCACCAATTTGTTGGAGAGGTAAATCCCCTCTGCGGACAGAGGCGATCCCTACTAGCCCAGACCGGGTCTAGCAACAATCAAAACACGCTACAACGCAAGCTCCTAATTGTAATAACCAAGGCGCGATATGAGGCTTACCTTGTGTCCAACACTATTGTCGTTGTGAAGAAGATGATGCTTGGGAGTCGCTGGGGAGTTAGCTTGTTGTTTGATTTATAAACTATAGACAGAGCCTGAAGTTAGCCAGATAGCCTTCGAAACACTCTTGCTATGCATTAGCGAAGTAGATCAACGCTGCTTCAGTCAATCTCCGGTTTATTTTATGAACTGAACACTTGGAGTATTGTCTTCTCTTTCGGTTGATTTTTGACTTTCCTTGCTTGATCAGCTCTTTTGGGCTGGCTCTTGTCGTGTGTTTGGCTTTTGTTTAAGCTTTACCTTTCCTGGTCTGCTTCTTGGATTGCTCTTTTTTCATTTTTCCTTAGTGAACTCGGCTGGCGCGCTTTTCAGTGTAACAGTCGCGCCCACTGGCGCATGTTGTCAGTGTATCACTCATGCCAATTCATCTCTAGTGCTAGTTTCATCCTTACAGTCGCGCCAAGCCTGTAAAGTCTTAGGGTTTACTGTATTTTGAGCTTTCTGAGACTGATTTGGGTGTTTGGTCTTATTTTTACGACTACTTGAATGTTTTGAAGCCTTGTTTGACTGACTGTGACCTTCATCCTTTGGTTGTTTGCCCATTTCTATCGATTTTACATTCTAGCCCTAGGGCATCTAGGTGCTATTGTGTTTCGAGCCTCCCTTGGGAGTTTTTGGTGTTTATCGGTTCAATCAACCTTGTGATTGCTTCTCTGCATTCGTTTGACGATTGTTCATCATTTTATTGCATTGTTTGGGTGATTGGTTTCTTCTTCACTTGAATTCTGCTTTGTCTCGCTTTGAGCCTAGATTACATGGTTCATTTGAGTCTTGGAGATTCTGCTTGAAGTGGTGAGTCTAGTCTTGGTTGATCTGAAAATGGAATGTACTTGTTTAAGGGTGCAAGGTATCCATTTCCCATAATTTCAAATGTGAGCTATACACTCCAAGTGACCTCTGAAAATGTGAAAACTTCTTATTTCTTATACAGAGATAGACTGTAGGGGCATTCACTGGACATGTCACCTCTAAAGAGAGGCTGAGTTCCAGAGGCTACCTGGCCCTCTACAGGCTCTGCCTAAAGAAATAATGAAGCAAACACTTAGAAGTCTTTGACATACACATACTTGAAGTTTGATGTCTTGCGGAATAAGACAAATAACTTTCTGCAGCTGAGTAGGTGATTATGTGTGTATGCAAGTTATGTATATTTGTTGTTTAACACTTTATATCAGTTTTTTTTAGCATATCATCTTCAGCAAAATAAGACATCAAAATGATAAAGCAGTTCACCCCCCCTCTGGGCTACATCTGCTGGACCAAGCCTCTCAAACTAGGCTTGTCCTCTTGTATTAAAAATGCTACAAAGGCTAATACAAGAATAAGAGTGTCTCGAAAGACAGATCTGACTGTAAATACATAATCAGAAGATAGGAATTAGCTAAACATGCTCTTTCCCAAACACTAAACAGTGAAATTGTACCTGATACAGTACTTTTCCCCAATTGGCCCTGGTGGCCCTTTAGACTTGCATGGAGAATTTCAAGGTTAAGATGACCTCAATTGGTTCTGAAACCTCTGCCATTAGACTCAGAAGATCGAAAATAGCAGAAATAGGCTTTTGAATCATCAAAAATGGATGAACATAGCCCCCAAACAGCTCCAGCACTGAAATGGCCCTGGTGGCCCTTCGTTCCACATTCACTGGCTGCACAATTCCCAATGCAGCTCCCAAACTGATTTGGCCCTGGTGGCTCCTGGAACTTCCACGAAGAAAAATCACCTGAAAACGACCTCAGATGGCTGTGAAACCTGTGCCAATGGCTTCAGAAGGTCGAAGAGACCCAAAATCAAAAAAAAATTATCTCCAAAAGGCCTCTCCTAGCCAAAGTTATGCCACATTTACTCCATCTGTCAGTTGGACTAAACAAACTCCAGTTAAATCTGGAGACACTGCCAGATAACACCGCCAAAACTGGAGCGGCACTAAAATTTAGGGGTCCGCCATAATCACCGCCAGTTGTGGGTGCTAAGGAGTAGGGCCACGTGACCAAGCCCGTCGGAAATGGCAGTATAGCTTGAGTTTTATGCGCACATTTTAATAAAGTCGCAAACCATATTATTAAAAGAATTCCGCTCTGGGCGCGGGTCCATAGGACCACGCCCCACCACTACGCAACAAATGAGTTTTCCGCCCAACCGTTTAACAAACGGGCCATGTGGTCCAGCGGTAAAGGCGTTCCGCTCTTAACCCGCCGACCCGTGTTCAATTCCGGCCGACTCCATTCAAATTTTTAATATGCCATTTCTATCCCACCTTGGGGCCACGTGGCGGCCTTCGGGCTGGCCACGTGGCGCTCTTCTATTGGCCACAAGCGGAATATTCTGTAGAATATTCTATGGAATATTCCACGGAATATTCCTAGAATATTCTATGGAATATTCTTTTTTTAATAAAAATAATTTTTTTCCAAAGTCAAATTTGGCATTTTTAATTGAAATTGGCGGATCTTTAAAACTGAATATCTTCCTCATACGGAGTCAGATTTGAGTGCCGTTCACGGCGTTGGAATCAGGAAGACGAGATTTATCCGGTCATTCAGGTTCAAACCAGTTCTGAGCACCTTCATTTTTTACCATTTTACGACACTTGGTCCTGAGCTCCTGATCACACCTCCCAAATGAGAAGGCTTTTGGTCCCCAAAAAGCTTACTGAATCTCTGATCTGAACTGTACAGCACTTGAGGAACAGAAATATCCTCTTCCAGTTAGCCAAAATAGCATACTGATGCCAAAAATGTCCTGCCTTGCTAACTGTTGTCATGGCGACTTTTTGCTGCATACGCCAAGTACTTTGTCGAATCCCGACCAAGTTCTTTTGCCAGAAAAATCTGAAATTGCAGGAACCAGCAATGAAACTTGTTGATATATGAGCTGAAATATTCCCCTGAACATGTGGGCTTGCCAACTGTCACGATGCCCATCCATGGCACCTCCGCTCCAGAAGAAGAGCTGCCTCCCAAATGAAAAGGCTTTTACAAAGATGAAACACTTCATCATTTCTCCTCTTTACAATATTGGAGATCAAATTAACTTTTTCCAAGTCAATATTACATTACATGCATGGTTAAAAACAAAGTAATCAACCCTTCAAGTTAATCACACATACATGTTTAAAATACAAGGAAATCATCATGATCCCTGTGCTCATGCATCTCATTCTCATGCATGCAGTTTATCCTTCAACTTTCTCTTAAGTACAATCATAAGTACAAGATCCTCAATCACATGTACATGTACTTTCGAAGCTGAAATGAATATAACTTTCGCTACGATAGAGTGAGTCTCATACTCAGCTTTTCCATCCTGCAACTTGCATTCCCTTAACAAAGAAAATGCATTCAATCAAAAGACATGCAACTTTAATTGGATAAGAATTCTAACCATTTCTTACCAATCCATTTCAAAGGCGCTTCCTTTAACTACACATCGATATCAGCATGTGTATCATCCTGACACATATCAATGATGGAAACTTCCTTCCCATTCTTGCCATACTCTTTCTCCCATTTCTTCAAATTTTGTGGAAGCATTGTTGGATTCAGAGTCCAACACCTTTCAACAGTATGTCCTTGCTTATGGAAATAAGTGCAACACATGTTCATCTTCTTGACCGCATGATTTGCATTGTTCATTGGAACTTTGGCTTCTTGCCTCCTTTCCTTCAAAAGTTTCCTGTATGTTGCCATTCTTTTCCAACATCTAGAAACATTATGGTTAAACAAACCACAAAAAGAACATGCAATTCTTTTCCAATGCTTGTGTGGAAATTTTCCATGCTTTACATGATCAAAGGAAATATGATTGAAATCAGATTTATACCTTTCTCTTTCACCTTCATTACCTTCATGAGAAGGTGAATCGAAAGAAGAAGAAGCTCCCTTTGGAACACTATCAATCCCATCAATGGTTTTAGAGCTTTCACCACTCCCTTGTTCAAGTGCATGCTGATGCACACCTTCTTCCTTCATGGCTGCTTTGGAACTTTCTCCATAAGATTGTCCATAGATAAGACCCAAATTCTTAGGCCTTACCTCAACCATTATTGGCTCAACTATACCCTGTGCATGTTTTCCCAATCCTTTTCCTTCATATCCCATTTTGGACATCAACTTGGACCCTATGCTTTGGTATGTTTCTCAAAAGAACCAGCATAAACATTCTTATAAGAAATTGAAGACAAACTAGAATTGTTTACCTCTTCTTCAAGCTGATACTTGGCTAAGGCTTCTTTGGCAACAAGGAGTTGTGTCTCCAACTCATGCATCCTTTCCAACTTCATGTTTGCAATACGAAGTTGGCCTTCCATTTCCTGCAATTGGTCAGAAAGCAACTGCTTCTCTTCCCTCATGGAATTCAACTGCTCTTGAAGTCTAGAGCTCTTTCTTTCATCCTCATACATTTCTCTCACCATATTCATCATGATGAAAAAATCTTGCTGACGATTTTGAGAACTCACTTATGGAAGTTGTCATTATAAAAATGAACAAAAGAGCTTCAGCAAACTCAAACAACAAGTAGTTTGCAGAATAATAAAGCAGTCAATCTTCAACACTGCTTAAGACACCTTTCAAGCTACACAATCAAGCTAGTGATGTCAGTCAAGCAAACCTAGTGCTTTGATACCATCTGATCTGGAAATGGAATGTACTTGTTTAAGGGTGCAAGGTATCCATTTCCCATAATTTCAAATGTGAGCTATACACTCCAAGTGACCTCTGAAAATGTGAAAACTTCTTATTTATTATACAGAGATAGACTGTAGGGGCATTCACCGGACATGTCACCTCTAAAGAGAGGATGAGTTCCAGAGGCTACCTGGCCCTCTACAGGCTCTGCCTAAAGAAATAATGAAGCAAACACTTAGAAGTCTTTGACATACACATACTTGAAGTTTGATGTCTTGCGGAATAAGACAAATAACTTTCTGCAGCTGAGTAGGTGATTATGTGTGTATGCAAGTTATGTATATTTTCTGTTTAACACTTTATATCAGTTTTGATTAGCATATCATCTTCAGCAAAATAAGACATCAAAATGATAAAGCAGTTCACCCCCCCTCTGGGCTACATCTGCTGGACCAAGCCTCTCAAACTAGGCTTGTCCTCTTGTATTAAAAATGCTACAAAGGCTAATACAAGAATATGAGTGTCTCGAAAGACAGATCTGACTGTAAATACAGAATCAGAAGATAGGAATTAGCTAAACATGCTCTTTCCCAAACACTAAACAATGAAATTGTACCTGATACAGTGCTTTTCCCCAATTGGCCCTGGTGGCCCTTTAGACTTGCATGGAGAATTTCGAGGTGAATATGACCTCAATTGGTTCTGAAACCTCTGCCATTAGACTCAGAATGTCGAAAATAGCAGAAACAGGCTTTTGAATCACCAAAAATGGAAGAACATAGTCCCCAAACAGCTCCAACACTGAAATGGCCCTGGTGGCCCTGAAAGCTTCCCTGAAGCTAAACAGTGAGAAGAATTCCTCAAAAGGAAAAACGAGCTGTATAAATGGATTCAGACTGCTGAAAAACTTCAGGAATGACCTTCGTTCCACATAAACTGGCTGCACAATTCCCAATGCAGCTCCCAAACTGATTTGGCCCTAGTGGCTCCTGGAACTTCCACGAAGAAAAATCACCTGCAAACGACCTCAGATGGCTGTGAAACCTGTGCCAATGGCTTCAGAAGGTCGAAGAGACCAAAAATCAAAAAACAATTCACTCCAAAAGGATCTCCCATGTGAAAGATATGGCATATTTACTAACTACCAGTCTGGCCTAAACAAGCTCCACTAAATGTGGAAACACTGCCAGTTAACTGAACTAAACTGGCACATCCGCTTAATTTGGGGGAACCGGCGCTAAATTAGCGGCAGCATTAAATGTTGCAGTTAACAAACTCTTCGTTCACATGCGCAATAAGCGCTAACCGTTAACTGTTGAACGTTGCAACATTAAACCATATGTTATTTAGAATTTGAGTTGAACATATATCAAGTCATAAGCTTATGGTATAGTGGTAAACCGTGGTGGTAGTAGCTGTGAGGTCACAATTTCCAAACCTGCTGAGGCCAAATAAACTTTTAACCCGCCATTTCCATCGTGATCTGGGGCCACGTGGCGGCCTCCGGGCCTGCCACGTGGTAGCTCTTCATTGGACCAAAAATTACACAGTCAACTCAACAACAAATTGTAAATTGCCACTTGTCACAAGACGGTTGGTCCACAGAGAATATTCTGTGGAATATTCTATGGAATATTCCAAGGAATATTCTGAGGAATATTCCCCGAATATTCTTTTTTTAATATTTCCCAATTTCTAAAGTCAAACTGGCCTTTTTTAACTGAAATTGAAGAACTTCAAAGTTGAATAACTTCTTCATACAAAGTCGGTTTTTAGTGCCGTTCACGGCGTTGGGATCGTATCGCTGAGGCCTATCCCGTCGCTCAGGTTCCAAATCAATTTGAGCACTTTCATTTTTGAGCTTTTTCCCAAGCTCAGATTTGAGCTCCTGATCATTGGTTGGGAGAAATTCTTTGTTTTTTCATTTTGAGGCGTTGGCGCTTGTTGTCAGTTAGCAACCTGCGCCAATTGGGCGTTGGCACTAGTTGTCAATGACAAAGTCGTGCCAATTTCAGGGTGTGTAAAAATTGAGATTTTTTCCCTAAATCCTTCACCAGTGTGTCTTTCCCTTCCGGTCTTTTCACTGTATGAACATAGATTACATTACTCATTGTTTGAAATGTCTTATTTCCATGATTATTTGATGTAAAAGGGAATGAATGCCTTGTTTTAATCTCTTGTTTTGGAATTCCTCTTTGTGTTTGACCTCATATGTCTTGTCGCCTTTTGAGGGATTTCGTGACAAAGTGTTTGAAACAACGATTGCATTCTTAGTGTTTGTTTACATCTCTTTTGCATTCATCCTTCATTAAGGAGATTTGCGTTCTTTTAGTTTTCGTCTCATAGTTTTCTTTTCGTTAAAATGCATTAGATCACATTGCATTGAAAAGTATTTTTTGAGATCCATCATTGAACTTAGATTACATTGTTTAATGATTGAAAGCTAGAAATCGCTTTGATTGCATTCTCTTTTATTAAAAGCATGCATTAAGTAGATTCTCATTTCATCGAAAAATGCATTGAGTGCATTCTTATAATTTGAAAAGGAAAAGGAAATTGTGCATAGATTACAATTGCATAGTTTTTGAAAAAGAGGATTTTTCATATATTACATTGCATTATTCGCATCGTTGAATGTTTGAAATTACTTTTGGATAGTGAAAGTCATCTAGTTTGGAAAAGATTTCGTTTGCAGTGTTGTTGTTTGTTGCATCATTGTTCGAAACTCTTCCCTTAACTAGATAGCATTCATCGAATTGAAAGATTTCTTTTATCATATAGTTGCATTTTAGGCGATTTTGAGACATAACATATGGTAGGGCCTTGAAACTGAAACATAATTGAATATTAACATTAAAATTCATTCAATTTACACTAAGTCAACATTGAAACATTAACGAAATATTTAGAGGTCTAGGCTAGAGACGTGTTCTGGCGTCTTTAAACCTAGTAGCTGTCGTTCGCCTCTTGGATTCAGACAACACTAGTACGGACTTGTGCTCCCTGTACCGTCGCGTATATAAAGGGAGACCCCACTAAGATTCTATCCTTTATACATAGGAAGTCGATTCTGCTGCCCTATACCCATGATACACCGGACACAGCATTCGAGGAGACGCCTGCACGTATGTTAAGTCCTTGGTTGATTTCTCTTTCATTTTGAAACCAAGGTGTATATTGCATTTCACGGTTATTTGGTACACCCTTTGCCTAGTATTCCTGAGCAGTCATTTTGATCTTTTCTAACTCCTTAAATTTGAAAATATCACCAAGCGCTTGTCCTTTCACGCTTGCTTCAAAATTGAAAGAGATAGAGTCACCTTTTCATCCGTTTCTCGACTCTTAAAACATGAAACGGTGAAGTTTCTAAGTTTCAATGATGAAAAATAAATCACCCGTGATCACACGCCCTTTTAGAGTTTGCTTGTTGGCAGTTTGATTGTGTGCCTTGGTTTTTAGCCCGTGTGCAGTTTTGAGTTGTTGATGGCAAATTTTTCAAAGTTCACCAACCAAGGAATCCCCTCCGATGGGAATCCTGGTCATTTTTCTCCTTTTGGAAATGTTGGTGCTCCTTACATGGCAACGTTGTCCCTTCCTAGGTTAACTGTTGGGTTGCCTGTTTGGTTGTTTTCAACCTCTGTGGTCCCGAATGTCTCAGCTACTCTTCAATCAGTTCCCCTGCCTAAACAACATCATGTTGATTCTAAGGTGGACCTCTCCCCTTCTTCGCCTGTTTCTGTGTCATCCTCTTCTACTTCGCCTGGTGAAAGTTTGGATTCGAGTAACCAGGTGGCTAAGAAGAAGAAGAAGAAGACAAAGAAGAAGAAGTCTGATAAAGGAGAGGATAGCTCTACGGCTATTGCGCCTAAGAAGCCTTCCGTTGATAAACCTCCCAACCCTCCATGGAAAGTCAAGTTCCCTTGCATGTTGTGCACGGGAGACCATGTTCTTCGAGATTGCCCTGGCATTCCCAAGGTGCTCGAAGCATGGTCCAACGGTCGTCCACCATTGCCTTTGGCTTTCGCGAGTCAGGTTGGGGGCACGTCTTCAACTGGTCTTGTTAAGACTCCTAAGAAGCAGGGTAAGATTACCAATCCCTGTAAGTTGTGTGAAGGGCACCATGCCATTCACCTTTGTCTGTATATGGATGAAGCCAAACGAGTGTTGGACAACCCGACTGTTTCTACACCATGCCTTCCCACTGGTTACAAACATCTTTCTTTGAGTCTTCCACCTGTTGATGCCACGATTGGTCAAGAGTCATCCTTGGTCAATCTCGCTCCCTCGGAAATTCAAATTCAGGAATCCGTCCCTGACCAACCTTTGGTCGTGGGATCGGTTGAGCTGGCCCCGTCTATAGTGCACCAGGTCTTTTCCGTTGAGAGTGGATCTCACACCCCTCATGTTCTTCTGGTTTCTTCAGATTCCTCGGACTTGGAGAAAGATTCTCCCATCCCTATACCTCAAGAAGCTGCTCCTCCGCCTTCCGTGATGGAGGTCTTGGAGGATACCCCTCCCACCTTCGAGATGGAGGTCATGGAGGATGCTCCTTCTTCTTCTGTAACACCAGGGGAAGACCATCTCGATTCGATGGTAGCCCCTCTGAGTAGTTTGGTCGCTTCCTTTGATTGGAATCGATTTGCAGGATACCGCCTTCCGTCTTATGTGCCTTTCCAGATCACAGTACAAGCTTTTGGTCTGGTTGTACCCAGCACCGTTATAGACGAAGGTGCGTCTGTTAGTATTCTATCCTCAACTACCTGGCAAGCTTTTGGTTTTCCGCCACTTGCGCCTATTACGTAGAATCTGTTGACATTCAACAAAAGGACTAGTCAACCCTTAGGGATCCTTCCACAGTTACCTATTACTTTGGGAGGTAAAACCATCCATATGGATGTGATGGTTGTTCCAGGCCCCTTGGATTTCAATCTACTCTTGGGGCGTGATTACACCTATGCCATGGGAGCACTTGTCTCCTCCCTCTTTCGCGTGATGTGTTTTCCACATGAAGGACGGATCGTGACCATTGATCAGCTTTCATTCGTTGGTCCTGATGTGGCAAATGGCCTGCCATCATCCCTTCCTGGTTTTTATTCACCTGTTGTATCTACCCCACCGCAGGTCAACTATGTGGCTACCTACCCCGTGCCTGTACTCAGTGATAATGTCATCGTGCATAGTGTGCTGGGGGCATTGGGTCCCAACTTCCAGGATGTTTTCCTTCCATCAAGAATGGAACTCTTGGAAGCCATGACTTCTTGTTCATTATGATGGGGTCGGTCGGAGCATAGTTCGTTTTCTTGCGTCAAGCTCCTAAAAAATGAAACAAGCCGGTCGGAGCAGAGTTCCTTTTCTTGTGTCAAGCTCCTTAAAAAATGAAACAAGGTTGTAGGAGCAGAGTTCCTTGTCTTGTGTCAAGCTCCTTAAAAAATGAAACAAGGTCTGTCAGAGCAGAGTTCGTTTTCTTGTGTCAAGCTCCTTAAAAAATGAAACAAGGTTGTCGGAGCAGAGTTCCTTGTCTTGTGTCAAGCTCCTTAAAAAATGAAACAAGGTCTTCGGAGCAAAGTTTCTTGTCTTGTGCCAAGCTCCTTAAACCATGAAACAAGGTGTCCTGAGGATAATTCTTTTAATGTGTCAACCTCGTTAAAACAATGAAACATGTTCCTGTTCAATTCGAGTCTTTGTTAAGATCTCGTAAAATCCCAGTCGAGTCTTTCTCTTGATCTCATAAATTGAACCTTCACTCCATCTGCCTTTCATATGGATTGAAGCTTGGGGGGCATGCACCTCGAATTGAGTCACCATGCTGGGGGGCATGCTTACTTTTTCAATAATAGTTTGTTTCCATTTCAAGATTGTGTAAAAATGAAACTGGTTTCAAGTAGAGTTTCTTGATTTCAAGCTTGTGTAAAAATGAAACCTTTCCTATTTAACCTCTCGTGATTTCCATTTTATCAGCATGTTTTTGCCGGATGAGTCTTGGTTTTCTCACTCCATCATCACTATTTTCTTGTCCGATCATATGCCTTCACTTGGTTGTTTTACCCATTCCTGAGGAACCGCTGCGATGAGTGGTCTTGTTAGCCAGCCTATTAATCTTTACATTGTTCTGAGCAGTTCCACCATTACCGGAACCAGTTGCTTCCCTTTATACCACTCGTTCCTCTAGGAGGAGTCATCTTTCAGCTCTTTTCTGACTCTCTAAACATGAAAAGATTGCCGAGTCCCTTGTCATTTTGATCTCGTTAAAATGGTTACGAAACGAAATCTATCCAGTATATGTTTACCCCTTTTTCGAGCTAG
Source organism: Pinus albicaulis (assembly GCA_034641835.2). Taxonomy (NCBI): domain Eukaryota; kingdom Viridiplantae; phylum Streptophyta; class Pinopsida; order Pinales; family Pinaceae; genus Pinus; species Pinus albicaulis. The sequence continues at coordinate 97,034 of JAXQQM020080244.1, forward strand.
GATAGATTATTTACGAAAAAGGAATACTCTAGCACTATTGTGACTAGGAGGTTTTCTCAGACATAGTTTTTTACCTTTTCAGATCTGAGGAACTATTTATGAAAAGGGACCTTTGGAGTTTAATTTTCCGCTGTCTTTTCAAACTCTCTAAACATGAAAAGACGCCGAGTTCTTCCTTTTTCAGACTCGTTAAAACCTGATGACATCAGATCCAGTCGTAATGATGTTACTCGAGTTCCTCCTTCCTAGGGCACGTTAAATGTACTAGGATGGATTTTCCTGAAGGGCGGACTTATATTACAAGCATATGTTATCCCCTTCAAGCTTGTTTTCAAAAATAATTGGGGTACTCCCCATAAATGGTGGGGAAAAATGGAACCAGAAACATTGTCGTATTGGCAGTATGTCGCTCTTGAACATGGCACTTGTTTGCATTCGTGTCGGGTTGGGGACATGTCATCTCGTTTTTCACTTGCCTCCGTGGGTTTGGGTGATCCTTTTTGACCTCTCATCTACTCTTTGCCTCGTCACCATGACCTCTGATCTTTTGATGTCAAATACTGCCAAATCCACTGTTGTGCCGCCAATATGTTCAAGAGAAGTTGACCTCTGCAAGTTTCAACCTTCCTCTGATTCTCATCTAATCCTGATTCACAAAGAAATTATGTTCCTCTGTCTCATGTCGATGATGTGGGAAACACTATGGCCCACCTTCGATCAAGGTCACTTCCTGTGGACTTCAGCTCATTATCCAGGAAGTTGATCTAGAGACTCCCTTCTGGTACCTTGGAGCTTGCATGCCTCAATGGCAGGTTCTTCACGTTTGACGTGAGGTTTTCATCATTGGCCTCTGATCGAGTGATTCTACGGGTGTTCGATGCCAGCTCATTGATTCACATGCCGTAGACTGTACCTATAGTACCTTGAGGACCATTGTCATTATTGGTGGTACCTCTCACGTCTGTTAACAGCTTTCATCATTGGCTGGTAATCAGACGATGTTCTTGCATGTTCGACTTCAGCTCACTTATTCGCATGCCTGAACTTGTACTTTGATCGGGTCGAGATGGAGTGCAAGACCCTGGATTTTATCTATTGGAATCCAGGCTGCGATTTTGTGGATTATTATGATCAGTTACATGACTCATTCACTGGATGGCTATGACCATACCTGAGTCTAGTTATCAATCCTCACTGGATGGCTGCGTCCATACCTCGGATCCAAATTATTGTATACTCTGTTATGGATGGCTGCGCCCATACCACATATATCATGTATTTGAGATATTAGTTGTACTTCTCTATGCAGGTTTTCCGAAGGTGTTGTTTTCAGTTGGACACGTTCTCGTAAAGCATTTCACCCCTCTCTCTCTCTCGGGCCTCATGCTTTAGGGGGCATCTGTTACACAGTAATTTGTCACCGTCCCTGCAATCCCCATCCCGCACATTGGAGGGCTCATTCTGTGACCTGTGAGTAGTGACAGAAGTTGAAAACACTTTCATGCTATTCCCCGTAACATGTACTTTCATTTCCCTGAAGACATCTCCTTGTAAAAAACCCTAAAAATAGCCCTTTTTGCATTGGCGCGGTTACACAGTTCAACCCTCGCGCCAAGGGGGGAAATCCTCCAAAGAGGGCGCGCCAATTGGCGCTCTGTCTTAGAGCCGCACCCATGCCAGCCTTAATAAGGACTGTTTTTTAAATAAAGAGGCAAAGTTTCTATTACAACAACTTTGTGGATGAGTCATGAGGAGTGGTTTTGACTGAATAACCACGGCCTTCCTCCTTTGGCCTCTTGTTTCCACCTTATGGGGAACTTCCCAAGGGATAAAGCCTCCCTTCCACTATTGTAGGGATCCCAACCTCCTCCTCTCCTCTATAAAGATAGCCTTCATCCATTGATGAGGGGCTGAATGGTGGAATCTCTGAATCTCCAAGAGCGTTGAGAGCCAAAAGAATGCTGCAATTGCCCTCATAGTGTCAAATCCATAGCAAGGAGATTGTTGATCGAAGAGAGAGGCTTGTCTCCAGTGGAGTCGCCAATTTGTTGGAGAGGTAAATCCCCTCTGCGGACAAAGGCGATCCCTATTAGCCCAGACCAGGAGCATCATTTTCTTCACAACGACAATAGTGTTGGACACAAGGTAAGCCGTGTATCGCGCCTTGTTTATTACAATTAGGAGCTTGCGTTGTAGCGTGTTTTGATTGTTGCTAGACCTGGTCTGGGCTAGTAGGGATCGCATCTGTCTGCAGAGGGGATTTACCTCTCCAACACCAAGGCATTGGAGCACTAGTACTGTTGTAGGTGCTGGAAAATCAATTTCCAAGGTGTTGGAGCACTAGTACTGCTGTAGGTGCTGGAAAATCATTTTCCAAGGTGCTAGAGCACTATTACTGCTGTAGGTGCTGGAAAATCATTTTTCAAGGTGCTGGAAAATCATTTTACAAGGTGTTGGAGCACTAGTACTACTATAGGTGTTGGAAAATCAATTTCTAGGGTGCTGGAGCACTAGTACTGTTGTAAGTCCCCGAAAATCAATTTCCAAGGTGTTGGAAAATCAATTCTCTTCAGTAGTACATCTTGATTTGAAAACATTTGAAAACTCTGTCAGTATAATATCATTCTCTTCCATTCATATATGACACCATCAACCTAAACTTCAAACAAATATTCTTTGTTATGTGCACAGAACAATAATTAATATCAAAATGTTTCATTTGACCTCAGTTCTTTGTCCAATCACAAATTTCAACACATTGGACGCACATCAACAATCACATGCACATATCACTCTCTATATGAAAAATGTACCCTTTCCTTTATATGCACATTTCTGGTGCAGTAATCATTTAGTCAGATATGCACACTATCAAATTTACATTGAATTTTTTTTTAGTTTTGACTATGCACAATATGTCTATTATTTGGTCTCTCTACTCTTTTCTAAACATGTAAATAAAAAACATTAACGAATCAATAAAATACAATGTTATGACTCAAAAAAATATTAAACAATTAGTAAACAAGAGTCTCCACAGAGACCAACCAGAAGCAATGTTGGAACATTTGTGCAATGGAGATATGCACACCCAAGTCAATAGAACTAAGTCTCAGCTATTGAATCGAATCACATCTTTCATTCTAATCACATAGTAACTAAACACACAATAGTCTGCATCCACCCATTTAAAAACAATGTCCAAATTGACATTAACAATGAAATTAAACATATAACAACAATTTCCACCCATTTATTAACATGATCCACTTAACAACATTCCTATATATCTCATTCATAGGTTAAGAAAATATAATCACTTTTGGAATTGGTTGAAATGGGTATGCTAGTATGAGAACTAGAACATTACCCATTTCAATAACAAACCTTACCCATTTCATTACCCATTTAACAAACATTACCCATTTCATTAACAGCAATGTCCACCCATTTATTAACATGATCCACTTTACAACATTCCTATATATCTCATTCATAGATTAAGAAAATATAATCACTTTTGGAATTGGTTGAAATGGGTAACCCACTATGAGAACTAGAACATTACCCATTTCATGGGTAACCGACTACGAGAACTAGAAAATTACCTATTTCATTACCCATATATCACAAGGACTTCATATTCTCATATCGATCACCCTCGAGTGCAAAAAAATCACGAATAATCCTACAAATTTATAAACCCTTTTCCCGTTGATTACGATGGGGAAAACCATAAATCTGTTGATGGTATAAGGTTAGAATCTCAAAACTGAAATTATAAAAATTCATAGGTTAGCTCACCTTCATCACTTTTTCTCCACATGGTTGGGACTGGTCCTTATGGAGGTCCAAGTCAGGTACGGATGTCTTACACCACTCCTACGTGCTCCAAAGTGCCTTTTGTTTAACACCGCCTCAGCAACTGCTTTTTTTGTGAATGTTTTATGCTATTTTTCCTTTTTCATTTCATAGGAAGCCCTACATACTGTGTTTCTGAGGATGGTGTTTGACTGTGTTTTTTAGGACATCTGTTTGACGGTGTTTGCTCTTCCTTTTGTCTAGAAAACTGCAGCAGCTCTCATAAGCAGGTAAATATTTATTCTCTAAGGTTTTGATCAAGAATAGTATATGAATAGTTAATGAATAGTATGCCTTGCAATGGCTTATGTAGATTAAGTTCCCATCCTTTTCATTGTTCACATGTGTTGCAGAAAGCAGTGGATAATATACTTCCCCATTTCCTCTGGGCGATGATTCATAAATCCCTTTGAAATGAATAGAAATGCATTGTTTCTGTCATAGAGTGAAAATGAACCAGTGAGTGAATGTGGCCACTCACCTAAATCCAATAATCTTACACGAACAATTAATAGTATAGCGGGAGTTATTCCTTTAATTAATAGTATAGGAATAACAAGTTGTTAATACATAGATAATATACCCTGAAAAGTTTGAACCACTAACCTGTTGTTTTCTTAAAAAATCACATTTAGCAGGATGCCTTAGAAGTTATCATTATGGTTTATACTTGGCTTGGTCAAAGTGGGGTGAAGCAGAAGCTCGTCTCTCCAAGGAATCACTGCTCATGTCCTCTATTTCTGCTTCTAGTTACTGCACCAATATCACAGTGGTACCCATCACGATGCTTGACGATAATGCACCCACTGATCATTTCTTAAAGATATGGAGTTCAGAAGCTGGGAAGGTCTTCAGGAAAGGGTGTAGCAGTAGGAATACTAATAAGAGCTGTAACAATTCATGTCATGTGCTTGATCTAAATCATCAAATTAACATAGGACTAGACTATCAGGTTTTATACTCTAATACTCTAGTCCAGACACCTACATCCTCTGGTTTGGTGTCTTCCTTGTATTGTGCTTCATCCCAACATAGTTTCGATTGGTCCTTGAACCCAGATAATGACCCACATCACTGTAATTCTACATCAGCTATGTGGATTGGAGACTGTAGTGTTAAAACCCTTGATGTACTTTCATGTTCTGCTGATATGACCATGGGCCAGACAGAACGTATGGTCCATGAGGATTCTTCTAGCTCTGTGGAATTAGGCATTTCACGTGTGTATTACACAGGTTTTTCAAATCTTCTTCTGGATTACCCGCATAGCAATAACAACAGCAGCAGTATTGGTTCCATGACTCCAGAATTGAGTACAAATTTTTAGCAGCAGTCTACTTGGCCATGGTCCAAGTTAAATCTTGAAGATTCCAAGGACCACTGAAACGATTTCTCCATCAGTGCTCGTGCATCTGTAGATGGTTGAGCTTTCTTTTCTATTAAACATCATCCTAGTTTATGATAGATCCTATACTTTAAGCTCTCGACCTCATTTTTCTTTGTCCAAGAATTAGGTCATAAGTTTTAATCCGATATGAGCTTTCTTTTCTGTTAAACATCATCCTAGTTTATGCTAGATCCTATACTTTAAGCTCTCAACCTAATTTTTCTTTGTCCAAGAATTAGGTCATAAGTTTTAATCCGATATTTTGGGCTCTCATCCTAATTTATCTTATGCCCAACACTTACCTCTCATAAGTTGTATAATCACATGTATCGACAGCTACGGGCTGAAAATAATGTCCCCTAGTTTTTCAAATAGAGAAAAGGATATATCCATGTTGATATTCTATGAATAACAAGAATTTGAATTGATGTATCTGGAATGCTTTTAGTTGTATTTAGAAGCGAAGAAAGCCACTACTTGCATTAGTAAGATCAATTACAAAAGTTTTGACAAGATCCCTTGACAAAGTTCATATATCCACTTCACGCCTAATAGTTTTTGCTGTTTAGATTTATCTCTACCAGTTATTGTTGATATTCTATGAATAACAAGAATTTGAATTGATGTATCTGGAATGCTTTTAGTTGTATTTAGAAGCGAAGAAAGCCACTACTTGCATTAGTAAGATCAATTACAAAAGTTTTGACAAGATCCCTTGACAAAGTTCATATATCCACTTCACGCCTAATAGTTTTTGCTGTTTAGATTTATCTCTACCAGTTATTCTGTAATGTTACAGAGTATGTGTTTCATCTTATTCTCTGATAATGAGAAATAGTCACACCGAAAACACAATATTAACGAAACACTATATTAATTGAGAAACTGAAAACAATCATTTATCATTATATTCCAGTTAAAGTTCCATAAAAACTGTTGTATCTTTTGAAAGTTTTCGAGAGTATAAAATTGCTACCTAAAGTTATACAGCACATATCACCTGTGTTTCATTTATGGGAAGATGGGATTGGAGACTGTAGTGTTAAAACCCTTGATGGGAAAAGTCCATTAAGTAGTATCTAAGATTAAGTTCATCAAAATTTGGTCAAAAGTTAGTTCATGTCATGGTATTAATTTATTAATATAACTGTGCATATGAGGGCCAGGGCCTGATTTGAAAAACTCCCTTATACCATTATAACAAAATTTCTGTTTAAAAAAACACAAGTTCATGCTATAAAAAAGAGTAGACGAATGCTTCCTAGATAGGATAGGCTGTTATATTTCAAATAAATAAATTGTGCACAAACATTACACCTAGGCGCACACGACCAGTAAAACTCCTGGCTATGGCAGTGAATTTTCCTATATGACATAAGGAAAGTAACAGATAGACACATGGCTTATGTAGATTGCAATTGAATTAATGTATTTGATTGAGATAACATGTGAGAATTCTTGGTGATGGTTCCTTTGTTTACCATTTGACAGGAAGAGCTGCATACTGTGTTTCTGAGGGCTTCTCCTTTTGGTCGCCATCTTGTTTGTCTGGGAAACTGCAGCAGCTCTCATAAGCAGGTGAATATTTATTCTCTAAGTTTTTGGATATGAATACATGGGTGTGATAGGTCTGGTCTAAAAGTTTGTAGGTCACATTTGTTAACCTTGATAATGTTTTGATAGCAGTCTTAATGCTTTGCTTTTCTTTAGCTCTTGATAACTTATATGGTAGATTGCAATTGAATTAATGTATTTGGTTGAGATAACATGTGAGAACGTTGACAGACAGCTTAAAATGCCACCATCCACGCCTTTGAACTATAACCCAATAGACAACAAACAAAATGGGTTGAATTTGAAAATTTCTCACAATGTGATCATCAGTAAAGTGCACTGCTTTTGGAGATAGTAATGATGAAATACATTTTCGAAAATTTTCCTCTAGGCGCTGGAAAATCATTTTCCAGCTCCTACAGGAAAAAAAATCCAACATTTTGGAACTTTTAAGTTTTTTATAAATCTGACATGACTAAGATCTGCCATATAATCATGCTTATTTTAACCACCTCCTCCTTGGGAGGCCTGTAGTAGAAGTCATATAACTCCCTAGAGTGCCCCTTTTGAAAGGAATTTGATATGCATTTGTAAATTGCGAAAACTATCATTGCACTGGTATTTTATAATCAAAACTTACTATTTGGATCAATAACCTATAATTATTCTATAACCATGCTTAGAGCACAATTATATATGCTCACGAGGTGTTTATTTGTTTTAATTTGTTTGTTTGGAATGTAACATCATCGGGTAGAGTTAATGCACATTATGATTGTCTTGTTGCATTAGTTAAACTATATTTCTGATAACTACTCATGTTTTTGTGACAGATGGGCAAGAGTGGGCACTTATATCATTATGAGTCGGATGGAGCTTGTGCATTCAAAATATATGGTGCTGATGAATTTCCATATTTCAGCGCAGCAGGCTGGTTGCCCATCATTAAGTTGTTCAATGGGCATAAAATGAAATATTCTTCTGATTTCGTTGATACTTTTGATGGTAACAATGCGAAGGTTGACGGGCTATTGTTTCCTGTAACAAAGGGAAGCATTGCAAAAGCAACAAACATAGCAGCTAAGGGAGAAAGGTGGTTCAAAAGGAAACCAGTACAAGGTGTAAACCTGAATTTCTTCCTAAAAGACAATTGTCATGACTCTTGCTGGAGCGTTGGGGTCCACTCTCGCATTTTAAGACCAGAGTGGGAAAAACCAATGCGGCAAACTCAGCTTTATTTAACATGTGATGGGCGTTCTTCTGAGGTCTTCCTTTATCACATGAGATTTTTGGTACACATGGCCGGGTTCAATAAGATGAATCTCCCTTATTTCTTGCATCAGAGCTTAATAAAAATGGTTTCTTGTGCAAGAAAAAGGAAGATTTTATATCCCCATGATGTCTACCACCATGGCCTCATTTAGATCTTGTACCTTGATGCTTTAAAGAAGCAAGCACAACAGTCAAGTGAGAGGGTAATTCCACAGCCACTTCCTAGAAAACATAGGAAGGAAAGGGCTTTACCTACAGAGGCCGAGAGCAGTCATCAAGCTGCTGCAAAAGCCACTGACAACCCTAACAGGAGGCGTACACAGCAGCAAACAAAAGTCGAAGAGAACAACAAAGATGAAACAATTGCAGAAATTCAGCATGCAACAGAATACTGTAAGAGGCCATGAACAAGGCCTACAAACAAATTGAAGTTGGGGTTGAAAGCCAAGTTAAATCCCAAACTGAAGGAACCAATTGTTATTATTGATGAGATTCCAGTAGAAAGTGAAATAAAATTGCAAACAGTTCAAAAAAAGTGTAAAAGAGGCAGGAGCACAGTGGTCGAAAACAACCCCCTCAAAGTCCTTGCAGAAGCAGCACAGTTCGCTGAAATCTAAAAGATGTGAAGATTGGAGTTTTACAAATGCAAATTTCTAGAATTTCATGATTTTCTGGATTGAATTTTTGAAAAAACTTCTCTATATTCTTAGGTAGATCATGAGATTGGATGTAGTGAAAAACTACCTAATGTTAACCGATGCCTTCTTTGATTTTGAACACTAGCCATGATTCTAGGTGGTGACTGTCTTGGACTGATTTTGGGAGAATTTCATGGACATTGTCTTTGACTAGATTTATAAGAATGTTTAGGACTACATGATTCACTTGGAAAACCTTGAATATATATATAACCTACTGTTAATGAAGGTGCAGGGCAATGGTAGGAGGATTCTATTTAAAACAAAACAAAAAAGCAGTCCGAACAACTTATTCCACTGTAATTTTAATGAATCACAACCGCAGTGGGAAACAGAACACTAGCATAGAAGCACTAACAAAAATTAGCATCTAACAACAAAAAATAAAACAGAAAACAACACAAAAGCACAGAAAAAAAAAGCTTCATCCTTTAATTAATAAAAAGATTAAGTACAATGTCTTTTTAATGTATCTGAGAGTTCTGCTTCTTCAATCTATTTTCTACCCTGTAACGTCCCTTTTCCCATTTATCCTATAAATCACCAAAAAAAAATTGCTAATCCTACATCAGCACAATATTTCCATCCTTCACATTTCACAAAATGTCCATTTTACAAAAACTAAAAACTATTTGTGTCTTTCTATTTTCCAATTGTTTTTACCCAGTTCCATTACTTTCACTCAAACAAATCTGTTGCTTTCAACCATTGACTACTGAGCTTGCTTCATTTTTTAAGAGTAGCTAATTGTCCTCCTTTTTCCTTTTTCAAATTTGCTGAAGAAGAACTTTAGTCTTTCTTTTGATATCCTTCTCTTCTATAGTATATTCGCCATCCAATTCTATTCTCGGTAGATGTGTTGGAAATGAATGTCCTGGAATTTTCTAACTAACAATCTGATGCTTTTCATCCAGTTCCTTAGAATTGGAGGGTCAAAATTGGTGTATTCTTTGACCCAGTCTATGATTCTTTTAGCATTCCCAAAGATTTTAAACTTTTTTATCTTAAGCCATTTGGCCTCAAAACACCCCTTTAAGCAATAATTTCTGGTTTATTATTTCAACCCTGTCCTCCCTCTCTCACCAGAAATAAAAATATTTGTCCTGTTCCATATAAATTACTGCACCACATCCATAAGACTTCCTTCTGCTTACTCCAACAAAGTAGCCGACTAGAAAAGATTACCACAGTTCCCTATATTTTCATGTCCTGCATCTATAAACCCTTAGATCTTTTCCAATTTCATTGTAGTGAGTGATGGACCATATGATATATTCCCTTACCTTCCCTCACCTTTGGTAAAAAATAAGAGCATTTATGCTCTTCCATATTATCCAGATTATAATGAAGGGAAGATATTTTTGCCTTTTGTTTATGCTAGCTATACCATACCTCAAAACATACACTGAGAGAATGATGGTTCCCTACCGATCTGTATTTCAGTACTTCCTTACATCCCTCATATACCTCCTTTCTGGCATGTGTGCATGTCAGTAATAAATGGTTGGTGTTCTCAATTTCCCCTCTAAAAATCGGACACATGCCTGATCCATAATATCCTCTTTTTTTAAATTGTTCCATGTAAAAATTGTCTACCCAACAGAAGCACTAGCATATACAACATACACAAACAAAGACAGACCTTCCAATAAGGAAAGATTAATCAGCAAGCACAAACAGTGCAGGTAATATTGAAGATACAAGCAATTGAATGAAAACTTCAAATTTCCATCAAGATTCTATGATCTCGATGCACATTACAGATAGAGATGATCCCAGTCCTTCCATCCTTGGACCTTTATCCCATCATAATTGCATCTTCATCTCATATTTCTGCTTTGACCGGACAACCTCTAAAATAGATATTTGACATTCATATATGACACAACAGTAAATAATAATACACAATTTAGGTAAGTGGGTTATATCACTCAATTTAATCAACTAATTTCAAGGTGAAGATTCCTGAGAATTAATGTGTTTTAGTCCAGTAAAGCCCCTCTTCATTAGGAGTACATGTACTCTGGCATCGGTAGCATTTCCATTGGTTCCATTCAAGGAAACCATAGATGCGATTGTGACAATCTCCGATTTCTAAGAACTTTTTCACGAAAAAAATTAGTAATACCACACAATTTCCTCTAGATATTATAGGCTATAGCCTGCTTGGCTTTCAAGTAGCAAATTATTCTATAAAATTATATGAAATTATGGAACATGGTTGTATAATATTTGAAATTTTGTTGAGAGGTTCTATGAGATTTGAATTTGTGTTCAATATTTGTGAAGTTATGAACCTGAATCAACGTTATATGTGAACATTTATTACAAATGTAACTCTGCATTAACACATCCATTAAGACAGGGTTGTATAAGATTTGAAATTTTGTTGAGAATGTGGGAAGTTGTGAACCTAAGTCAGCATTATAGGTTTGTTTATTTATCTAGATATGCATTAAGAAGTTCAATAAGAAACAGGTTTTATGAGATTTGCATCTTTGTTTTGTATGTGGGAAGTTCTTAAACTAAACCACCATGATAAGGAAGGGTTTCCTGAACTTGAGTCAGCATTATTTGAATAAATGTTTAGTTATGAATGTAACTATGCATTAATCGTGAAAAAGATGTTATATAAGAATTGAATTTTTGTTGTCTGTGGGAAGTTGTGAGCCTGAGTCGGTATTGTACATGTCAACATTTAGTTATGAAACTAACTACGCATTGATAAGCCCAATAAAAGAAAGGTTTTTATGAGAGTTCAGGAATTTTGTTTTAGCATGTGGGAAATTATGAATTTGAACTGGCATTTTAAGGAAGGGGGTTTTCTGAGAACAACGAGTAACAGGAAAAAAAATGCCTATGGATAAACGAAAACATGCATAGACGAAAACATGGACACACGTTAAATTCTCTGATAATTACTAGGATAGTTACATGCAATGCAGTTGCTCCGCTCCAAATAACCGATTCCACTGCTCCCTGGCAACCCTGGCGCGATGATGCACATTGACAATGAAAACCCGACAATGAAAACTGATTATGAAAGCGCACGAGTGATGAAAACCAGCATTAAATTCGGGTACGTGGCCGGGGGTCGTGGGGGTGGCGGGTGGGGGAGGAGTGGCGGGTGGCGGAGGAGGGGCGCTCGCGGGAGGAGTGGCGGAGCTGGTGGGGTCCACTAACGGCGTTATCCCATTTTTTTTCGGTCTCCATTGCCGTTCAGATGTGCGGGTCCACATCATGCCAGAGGGAGAGGGTGTCGCCGGGTGGACGATCGGGAGGCATCGGTCGGCACCCGGTCGTAGAATTGGATGAACTCCTTGAGGTACTTGGGTGAAACAAAGCAAGGAACGGATATTTTCCAAAAACCCTTACCTATCACGCTTAAACTCATTTTCTTGCTTTCTTTGGCTCTGTCCGACTCTGCAATTTCTTTGCCGAGGTAAGAGACTTACTATTTGCACCAGTGGGTAGGTGGTTCATTTTTCTAATCCCGTGGAACCCTCTTGCCCTGTTCCTCATCAAGTTCCAGTTCTCCTCACCATTTATTGTTTTCCTATTTTTGGTAACAGATATAAGTCGTGTTGGAGCCCATGAAACCTGTTTTGAATTCCGTTCTTGATCCTGTTCCAGGCTTGACACTGCATTAGTATATTACTGAACAATTTTATATGCATAATATTTACACCAGTGGGTAGGGGGTTCATTTTTCTAATCCCCTGGAACCCTCTTTCCCTGTTTCTCATCCAGTTCCTTTTTTCCACACCATTTATTGTTTTCCTATTTCTGGTAACAGATATAAATCATGTTAAAGCCCAATATTTTCCCAACTGATGTCTTTTATAGGTTTCATGGCTTGGTTAAAGCATGAATAATTATGCTATTTCATGGCTACAAGCCATGGTAGCTTATCTATTGTTTCTTCCTTGTTTGCCCACCTAAAATTGAATGAAAGAACTGGCTGTCTCTACAAATAGATATTTGATAGATACTAAGAGATGATCTGGTATCTTTTTTCGTTTTGTGAGCAAATTTAATTGGTGTACCAGATACTAATCTTCCATGATTATTGATTTGTCAGGAATAAGGTCAGAATTGTTAAACCAGGTGCAATTCCAACCCTTGTGGAACTCTTGCAGTCAGAAAATGTAAACTTAAGGGAGTCTGTTGTTGCGGCTATATTAACACTTTCGGCATCTACTATCAATAAGCCAATCATTGGTGTTTTTAGGGCTATCCTTCTATTAGTAGAGGTGTTAATAACTGGAAGCATTCAAGGGAAAGTTGATGCAATGATGGCTCTCTACAACCTGTCAACACACACAGATCATTTGCTACCTATTCTTGCATCTGGTGCCATGCAGCCTTTAATTAGGTTGCTAAAAGATTGCAAGAAAAGTTCTAAATTTTCAGAGAAGATAACTGCCTTGCTAGAGTCATTGTTGGCTTTAGAAGAAGGTAGGACCGTTGTAGTAAAGGAGGAAGGGGGAATTCTTGTGCTGGTGGAAGCAGTGGAAGATGGTTCTCCACAGAGCCGTGAGCATGCTGTTGGTGCTCTTCTAAATTTATGTCAAGCAAATATAGGTGAATATAGGCAAGCCATCCTTAAAGAAGGATTCATTCCAGGACTCCTTGAGCTCACAGTTCATCGAACATCTAAAGCCCAACAAAAGGCATGGACTCTTTTTCAGTTACTGAGAGACTCATTAACACGAACAAATTCATCATCTAATGTACTTGAAAGCATAGTGCAAAATATTGCTTCCCACATCGATGGTGTGGAGCAAGGTTCTGCAGCTGCCAAACAGATGCTATCAAAGATGGTTCACCTGAGCATGGAAAGGAGCATGAAGCAGTTGCAACAGAGAGCATTACTGTCTATACCCTCTCAGATTTCCCGATCAAATTACTCACCTGAAGCACTGTCGAAGTAATACTTTAAGATGTACAGCTACACTTTAACATCATCAAGGCATCTCTAGCCTAAGCAGACATTGTTAGACATTTATACATAATCTACCACTCCAGGCCATTTAATGGTTTGGGTAAGTGCTTATGATCTTGCACTTTTTCAGTTACCTGGTTTATTGAGACGTTGGTAAGATACTTAATAGGTTTAATATTTTATGAATCAAAAAAATCACAAATAGTGTCTTTCACAAATGGCTATGGAAGGTTTTTCTGTGAGTAGAGGAACTATTTCTCTTGGAAGAGATCTACTCACCCGACTTGAGTTATTGACATTGTACATTATGTCCAGTTGTTCACTAGCACAGGATAGCACTTACATGCAGGGACCCTGAATTATTATCTGTGCTGTGCGCCGTGACCTAGCCACTCCAATTTTCCTGGCACCTGCCACTGGAGACTACAGTCTTACACAGGTTTCTGCTCAACAACATTTGTTTCGCCCATCAAACAACAGGTACCTCAGTTTCTTGTCGAGCTTTTTCCTATGCAGCTGAAGCTTCTCTAACATTTGTGTGTGCGTTCTATAAATATAATCGAAATGCTTGAAGAAATCTCCATAGAATGGGCTACGGACAGTCTTAAAATTACTATTAACCCAAAAAAATTCTCTGTTTCTCTACTCATCTTGGTGAAGTCGTTAAATATCTGTACAAATTTCTGTTCTAAATCATTTTGGGTTATGGAGTTGTCAGCAACGTCCTTATCTGCCTGAGCGCCCCATTGATATTGCTCAGTCCCTTGGATACAGCCATTTGGACACCCGGTACTGATTGAGGCAAGACAGGGGTTTCCATGAAAACATGTTCTCTACAATTACTGTCAACGGGCTTCTTTTCTGAGTTAGTTAGGTTCAGATTTTGCTTAAACAATAAGCAAACTGCCCATTAGGCCTGGTAGTGCTCCATATGAAGATCAGTCAGCAGTTAAGGATTGTAATTTTCAATTTTTCATAAGTTTTATCACTCTAACTGCTCATTATTATAGAACATCTAATCAATAGTTACAAAAAAAAGATGGCATTGTATGGAGGTTTAAGTCAGCATTTTCATCAATAGAACTTCAACACTTTTATCTTCCTACACTAGTGTCTCACAAGCAAACATTCTTAGTTCTTGAATAGAGTCCTTCCAACACAAAAAATGGCCATAATGACACCAATCAATTTTCAGTCAGATCCAACTTGAACTTCTATCTGGACTCTTAAGACGTAAGTTGCAAATCAAAATTGCCATTTACCATATAAAAATCAATTACATTGTTACAGTCTATTTCATCAGGTTGGAGGCATCCTTATCATATTTTGATCCACTGCCAGTCAGTGTTTGTAGAAAGCCACATCATCATGAATATGAGTGCTTCATATGAGACAAATAGCAGCATTCCAATAAGTGTTAAGTTCCTAACAATAAAGTCTCTCTTAAGCCCTAACCACTGCACTACCTTTGAAGGAAGTTGAGGTCCAAAATAAATATTAAATTGTCATGTTTCATTATTTGGATTCAGGGCTGCAATTAGTATCTGTTACACCTTGTATTGTATGTGGTTGGATATTGTGATTTTCATGACATTTGTGGTGATTCGCTGTTGGTTCATTGGTGCTTTTGAACTGAACCAGGGGGGAGGGGGGATTCGTTTTGATGGTGTGACTTTTCTTCATGGCCTTAGAGCATTTGATGGAGATAATTTGTTTGGGGGAATTTTACTTCTCTTTGACTGGATGATTGTGCGTGGTGCTTGGTGGTCTTCTCGCACATGCTTGCGTTGCTGATCACTCTTTGGTTGCATCCATGGTCAAGACTCAAAAGCACAAGGCACTTTGGAAAACACCATTTTCTACTTAATTGTAATCTGATATACAATTTTTCCTTTTAGAACTTCATTTCCAAAAACAATTTATTTGGAAAGTCAACTAGCCCCCATCGGTTGATGCATATAACAGTATATTCAGATATCAGTTCTCTCCACCTGGTAAGTGACGCTGGTACAACTTATTAAAAAAAAGCACTAACAGAAAAATTTATAATCATACATGAAATTCCTGCAGGTCAGGGTGGAGTATGCTTATATGGATTGTATAAGTAAACTTTGCCCCATAACTATGAAATACTAGAATCTGCAATCAACATGAAATTAATGATACCTTAGCTTACTCAAAAGAATTCCCACTTTACATATGCACCTGCTATAAAATTCTCCATTGGTATTGTTATTGTCCATGATATTCATCGTTCATATGCACGCATTTTACCTTGTAAATAAAGGTAGATATGGTGGACTCTAGTTTTGAAATGCAATGCAGGCTCTGGAAAACCATGCTATACCTTTGAATCTAAACTCCCCACTCTCTAATATCCGTAAGATACAGGTGTACATATACATAGATGGAAGATGGAACCACTAACAGGGAAATCTGTGTATTAGGTTATCTTCTTCATAGAACTTCTGCTCTAGAGGTGATGGAATTTTGATTAATTGATAATGCAGATTCTGAAATTCCACTGTATGCAAGGTGTTTGGAAAGTTATATTTGAATAGAGATTCAAAGCAAGCAAGGATAACGGTATGGGAATCTCCTTGTAAAATACAGGCATCAAAATCAATGAACCTGTGACTAGTAAAAGGGCTTTCCTTTTTCTTTCTTTTTTTCTTGACAGAAGGTATTTTTTTTTCTTAACATGGCTAATGAGATTTTGAAGGATGTTAAAAAGAATATAAATTAATATTTTATTTTTGTATGCAATTCCGGATTTTTAAAGTCATTTGAATAGAGCTTCCCATCAAAGAGGGATAGTGGTATGAGAATTTATTTGTAAAATAGAGGCTTGGTTTTTAGAAAACGTGTTATACTTGAATAGAGCTTCCAAGCAAGGAGGAAGGATAGTGGTAGGAGAATCACTTTGTAAAATACAGGCTTGGTTTTTAGAAAACGTGTTATATTTGAATAGAGCTTCCAAGCAATGAAGGATAGTGGTATGAAGAAAACTAATAGTGCATTCACATCTTTGCTTTAAATCAAAACTGTGTAGACAAGTCTCATTAGGTGGATCATAGAATATCACTTTAATCCTAGCAGAATTACATACATCTTTGCATTCTTATGCGAATCATTACGAACTTCCAGACCTCTTTTCATTGTCACTGTGCGATTATAGCAGACTTTAACGCTTGAAGAAATATTGGAAGAAAGTCCCTGGTTTACCTTGGAAGCACAGTACTGAGTTGAAAGCACAAGAGTAGCATCATTTTGTAGACCTTCGAAGCACAATATTGACTTTTATCTTATACCTCTTGTAGATCCAATTGGAAGTATGCATTGCAACAAACATGAAGCACCCTTGGAGCTTTGGTTTAAAGACATAATTATGAATGCTATTCAAGCAACTTGATATCTTGTGGCTTACCACAGTCTATCCACTTCCATATATGGTTGACGAAACTTGCTTATAGGGTTCTCCTTGACAAGAAAGTAGAACTTGATGGTTGATAGGATACAGGGTTCTACCGACGACAACCAACAATTTGATATCAGCCAAATGAGCAAGGTACTTCTCATTGTGGTAGGGTTTTTGTGTTACATCTCCTTGTGTTCATATAGATTCCCCTCCACACTTACCATTTCTTTATTTTTTTCAGGTTCAAAGATACATCGCCAGGAACCATGGTTGAAGCAGATGTTTTAGAATTGCTCTTGATCTCTCATAAGTGTACTTTTACATGATGGAGGACTTTCTCTACTGGAATGGTCTAATCATAATGACAATGTTAGTGCACTTTTGTATAGCCCCATTGTATTGGCATATATTCTATATGGTATTTGCATTACAGTCTTTGAGTGATAGTTATATGTTTTTTGTTCATCTAAGTCTCCTCTATGTGCAATCTCGACAGTATAACTTCGACAATGTTATATACACTGATATTAGCATCATTCATGTACAGTAATCTTGGATGATCCCTTCACTTTATATATATATATATATATATATATATATATATATATATATATATATATATATATATATATATATATATATATATATATATATATTCTTATATATATATATATATAGATTCTCAGAATTTTTATATATATGGGTTCTTCTGGCTCAGTAATTGGAATGATCTTGGCACATCAAAAATGATGTATAGTTTGCTCTATAGTTCATGCTCAGTTTTATGGCACTTACTCACTTGTATGACACTTTCTCTCTGACAAGCTACTCTCTCTCTGATATGGTAGAGTCATATTATATTATAACGTTGTTGTAGTAGTTTGATGGATGGCTCAATCATATTTTCGATACAAGGGTCTCAGTACATCAACTATGTTTCACCTTTCTCTCTACTATGCTCTTAAGGTTGTATCTCTTGATGTGATTATGGTTGATGAGAGGAAAAATATTGACATAGGAATATTGATATGGAAATATTGAGTATTGAGAGGGGTGCTTCCTATGTTTAATGATGCAACCTAGTCAAGAAAAGGAGTTAGGGAAAATCATTTCTGAAGCAGTAGTTGTAAAGATATATGAAAACTGTGTTTTTCACAACCTGGATTATGAAGGTAATCCTGTCACATATGGATAACAGATCAATTTAATCTCTTGGTATCATTTGGACCTTAAATATGAGAAGCAAACACAGGTAATACATATTGTGGAATTACGCTGATCCATAATTATTTAGCATTGATATATGCAGGATAAATAATTTTACAGTAGCATAGATTCACTATAACAACAACTCATAAACAGGGTCTTCATTGTTTGAGCACGTACACACATTGTTCATTAATCCTATTACTCAGTAGCATTTATGCATGTACAGTGACATGATCATCTTATCTCAATGTGAACTTCTAATATATCAGTTGAGATAACTGCTAATGTACAGTTCCTACAAGCAGTGAAAGATTTTGATGTTTGTAACAGAGTCTTCTATACTACAATAAAAAAATTTGAGTAGCAGTAACATGTTCTTGTCTTTGCATGAGATCGTTACAATTAATTACTAATACTATTATTGAAACTCATAGCAAAGATTTATTTATTTATTTTATTTTTTTTATTTTTTTTTATTTCTGGGGAATTTGGTAGGTAGGTAGGATGTTTTCGTACCAATATTTCAATGTTCAATTACAATAATCTTGCTTAACAACTATTAGATCTCTTAAATAACCTTACGGTATTTCATTAAGTGACTTCAAATTTCTGACTTTTCCATCTGCTAATTTTTAATCTCAACTGGCAGTTAGGCTTAGTGTGGTCTTATTCCTAAACTGTTCCCATTACATGCATATCCGATGTACTCCAGGACACAGGTTAAATAATCATGCAGAATTCATAGCCAAAGGAACATATCTCGCATAATCATGCAGAATTTGTAGCCTTAGCCCTTAAGAACATATCTTGTAGTAGCCTCCCTCAAAAAAATAAAAAAACTACAAGTAATGGTAACATATCTCGCAGTAGCCTCCCTCAAAAATATAAAAAACCTGCAGGTAATGGTATCCACTGGGAAAACAAGAAAAATAATGTCAAAATGCGTTCTTACATTGACTTCTTCATGAAATACAGGAGGTAATTCTCTCCTTTGGTTGGCTATATTTTAGCCATGTGTTTAGAGAGCTTAGCACAAAAGCATAGGCTCTCTCCAAGGAAGCTATGGCAATTTCATTTTCTGACATTCAAAACCACTGCAGGACTGCACTAATCATTTCCAGCAACAAATCACTGCACTAATGATTAACCCAATCACAAAGTTTTCTTGAACTCCAATGATTGGTTATTTTTCCAGGTTTTTCAACTTTACTTTTAAATGGGCATTTCTTTTCATTCACTAAATAACAAATTAAATTATCATTGACTTGCTTCATGTCAAAAACTACAATTACTTCAAGTTAATACTTCAAGACAATACTCCTATCGGCCTCTCTTTGCACCTTCTGGGGCAATTGCTAGTTGTACAGATAACAACCAATTTCGTACATTATTAATCGCCTTATTATTCATTAATATATATTAAAATAAGAAATAACATAATTGGGAACGATTTAGGTACTTTTTTATTAAGAGAATTTACATGGTGATTCAAATCAGATATTTAAACCATAATTTTTTCAAGAGATCGCAATTTCCAACTATTAAGACTATTGTAGAGTATGATGGTACAACTAATATTTGTATAATTCAAATTTGCATGCAATTTCAAACTCAAACTTCCAAAAGAAATTTGGACAAGAAGTTGTGTGAATACGAAATGATCAAACCATGTTTTCTTGGTTTTGTTTTTTCCATCTCTTTTCCTTTACATTGTTGGCCTTCCCACTCATGTTCCTTCATGGTTTTTAAATATCCTACTTTTTCTTTCTTCGATCACACCCATACTGATGGCTTCCATCCTTATCGATGCCAAAAAAATTTAAGTGTTATTCCCACATTTTATTTTTTCAGTCATTCTGCCAAAAGGGAAAAAAATGGAGAAACGACCATTCTCACTCTATATTACTTCGATTCATTGTTGGTCCTATTCGTCTCCTCGCCTTCCATAAATATTATTTGTCTGCAAATATATACTACTTAACTACTTCTGATCTTTTTGTAAATTTATTCTCCATAGCTTTGGCATTGCAAAATCCATGGAGGTTGTTTTCACTGGAGCAATAACCAACACCATAAGTAGTGTTGTTATTTCTCCACTCTTCCAAATCATAGATAATGTGATTCACTTGGATCAAAACCCTTATGATTTGCAAGAGAAGCTAAGTAGTCATTAGAGAAATTTTGACATAAAAAATGGGACTCAACTACAAAAATATACAACCAAAATAAAAAAACTAAGAACAAATAGGATTAAAGATGATGATGTGAACCATGAGATGATTTACCATTTTGGATTAAAAATAAAAATAAAAATAGAAAACTACTTTTTCAACTTGTATTTTTAACTTGTTTCCCCACAG
Organism: Pinus albicaulis; assembly: GCA_034641835.2. Classification (NCBI taxonomy): domain Eukaryota; kingdom Viridiplantae; phylum Streptophyta; class Pinopsida; order Pinales; family Pinaceae; genus Pinus; species Pinus albicaulis. The sequence goes on from JAXQQM020080244.1 coordinate 117,738, forward strand.
TTCTATGGAAGCACTCGTTAGATGCAGAATTTAATTTCTCATCTAATGAGTACCCATGTTATATACTTTCTATGGACCCATTACATGAAAAATGAGAAAATACATAAAAATAATGATTGCTCATGGAAAAGGAATAGAAACCACCATACAAAACAAAAACAACCACAAATGGTCCTATATATTTCCTTCATGGAAAAATAACCACCAAACAAAAATGAAAACAACCAAAAATGGTCCTCTATTATTTCTTTCATGAAAAAGGAATATGAACCACCAAAAAAAATGAAAACAACCATAAATAGTTTTTTATATTATTTCCTTTGTGGAAAAGGAACAAGGACCTCCAAACAAAACAAAAAACAACCACTGATAATCCTCTATTATTTCCTTCATAGAAAAAAAGAATAGGACCACCAAACAAAAACAATCACCGATTTTCCTCTATTATTTCCTTCATGGAAAAAGAAAAAGAACCATTGAATAAAATAAAAACAACCATTGACGCTCCCCTATTATTTCCTTCGTGGAAAAGGAACATGAACCACCAATGAAAACAATGACCGATGGTCCTATATTAGTCCCTTCATGGAAAAGGAACAAGAACTGCCAAACAAAAACAACGACCGATGGTCCTCTATTAATTGGGTTGATTACCTCTCATTTCTTAAATCTATAATTTACATATAAAAACTATTTTTTTTGGTGGGGGTGGGGGGCGCGCAGGGGGGATTTTGTCTTCTTCTTAATCATTTTGCACTTTCACGTTTCCTCTGCATAATATTCCTCTTTCTATCTCTGCTCGGATTTCTTTTCTTTAGAGTTGAAAAAGCCATGGAGGTTGTTGGGTCTGGAGCAACAACCAACATCATTAGCGAATTTTGTAAAATTGTTATTGGTCCACTTGTCCAACTCACAAAAGATGTTGTTCTCTTGGATCACAACAGTCGTCTTCTACAACAAAAGCTCACAACTGTGAGAGCCTTAGTAGAAGGCACAAACAAGGAATTTCAAGATCAGCAAAGAAGTGCCCCACCTACAGTGACTAATGTGTGACACCTATGATTGATTGGATCAGGAATCCTAACAAGTGAAGACCAAACACTTTGGTGATATGGAAAGTTGTCATAAAATCATTTAATATCATTGAGCCCAACCTTGCATGGAAAATTGGCTACGGTGCCTGAGTTAAAATTGGTTTCGATCTGTGGATTGGATCCGGTCATCATCATTTGTTGCATCAGGATCTCGTGACTCTTTTAAATAATAACGAAAACAAAAATCTAAATCAAGTGGCAGATCTTGAAAACACTTTGATCGGGGAATAAGACTGGTTGGACGCACACATGGGGGCATTAGGGGAATTTTGAGGTCTAGAATTTGAGTAAAAACTTTGGGAGATAAGTTGAAAATACGAGTTGAAAAGTAGTTTTATTATTTTATTATTTTATTATTTTTTAATCTTTTTACCCTTTTACTTAAAAAATGGTGAATCATCCCCCATGGTTTACATATTCATCTTGAACCCTATTGGTTCTTATAAAGCTTATTTTGGTTGTACATTTTTCTTAGGAGGCCCATTTTAGACCTTAAAATTCCCCTAATGCTTCACTCAAGGAACCACGACATATCATGTGTGTTCATGGCATACTAAACAATACCCATAATTTTACTACATATTGGAAAATATATATAAAAATCACATTATTTAACCCCCTACAAATATGAACCCAATATAACCTCACAATTTTAAAAACCCCTACTTTCACTAGATATTGTAGGTATCCTTTTTTTCATTAACATTCTTTATACCCCTTCATATATTTTCATTAACTTTAAGCTCCATTTTTTATACCTACCAATATAAAAACCCTTTACCCCTTAATATATGCTCAATATATTATGTCATTTTTTCCTCAATATATATCCCCCAATATGAACCCACATGGTATGGTATTGCTCCTTGTGGGGTCGTTGATTTGTCATCATTTTCACTTGTTTTTATCATTCATTAAGTCATTATTTCCAACCATCCATTGCACCATTTCACTCACTTGCCACCATTTTCACCATAATTCTTCAAAATGTGTCTTTGTGTATTTAAGTGGTTAATTAAAATAATCTCCCTTTATTTTTAGTAGATTAAGAAGAATTTTGCATGGTTTTAACTAATGACTATTTAGCAAGTTCAAGTGGTTGCAGATTTGTCAAGCTTCCATAGCTACCTCCATGGTTGAGGTAGTAGCACCACTTTAGAATGAAATATGACACTTGTACATGGTTTCTAGAAGCTCCAATATGGATTGTGATTGCTCAAATTCCATCCATATTGCACATGTGGACCTCCAAGCAAAGATCAAGGGAAAATCACAGCATTTTTTACCATTCAACTCCAAATTCATTTTCTTATTAAAAAAAAGAGAATCTCGCGAAAAAAAAAAAAACATGGGTTTTGTTCGTCACGGTCCCAATTAAGTTCTCAATGATCCGTCTTTCCAAATTCGTTGCCATTTGGGAGATATTGCAGGTTCTTTGAAGCCATATTTGTGTAGTTGTGTGAGCTGATCCATGATTCTGCAGCCACCTCCATGGTTTTCCCAACTCTAGCTCACAAGCTAAAAAAATAAGCACATGTGTAGATGGGTAATGATCCCCTCATGGATCTTCTCTTATTCTCTTGAGCCAAATCATCAAGAAGAATGCCCAATGGAAATCAAAGAGCAGGTCAACGTATGGATAGGTGAACAACGAGAGTCCAAATAAATCACGACTCTTTGATTTTCTTTCCAAATAGAAAATCATCGAGAAACAACATTCCTCCATTTTAGATTAGAATTCAAATTAGGATTTTTTTAAGTTTTTAAGACATAAAAATCTCAATCTGTTTAGCACGAATTCTATATATGTATACTCTGTAAACAGTAATTCACACGGCATATATGTATTTTCTGAATGACTATGTGAGATAAATGACTCTGTTTCTATTTAGTTGAAGAAGTGTTTTTCGTTAACCTCATGCATATTTAGTTATTGAATTGAATAGATAATCCTGTTGTTTTGCAAAGGGCCCCTGCAGACAGTCGAGGTTTAGTACTTTCTTAGCTCAGTTATTTCGATTTCGTATTGCGTTGCTTTGGTTATTTCGTTATTTCTTTTGCTATATTTTCAAAGTGCTTTATAGTAATTTTCTTGCAGTCTCATTTACATGTTTTCATTTGCTTACGGTTTCATAGTTAGTCATTTATATGCTTTCTAGAATAGGAACATGTATATAGTATGTCTCAATTGTTCGATCGCAAGTCTCTGTTTTCATTTTAGTATTGTTTTTAGATTGAGTTCATAATTGCAAATAGTAATCTTTATCATAAAAGGCTTTGTAGATTCATGTTAGAATAGAAGTGATTCTTTTTCATAACATAGATGTTTTATGGATTGAATAGATGTTAAAATATTTCCAAAAAGTTGTTTCATTTCTAGCAACTCTTTTTTAATAGATGTCAAGTCGACACAGATTTATTTTCTAGAGCTAAAGTAATTATATATTTCATGAATGTATACCTTAGATCATATTTCATTCTTTCATATAAACAATAGAAGATTTCTTTCAATTAAATAAATTTGTAATTCTCTTTTAAATAAATTTCTTTCTTTCAATTTAAGTAGTTCATCTTTCACTGTAATTTAGAGATTTTAAATATGTAATTGCTTTCTAATGATTTCAATAATTTAAGTAGTTGTTCATTTTCATTAACGTAGATTTCATATTTATAAGTATTCTTAGAAAACGGAAGTTGTTTTCTTTTCCCAAAAATTTAATATTCAAATTGGTTAGGATTTAGGAACAGATTTAACTCACTTAAATAGAATTCAATCACCACAATATTTTACATTTTATCAAAAAACGACAAAAAAACATAAAATGATAATCACCATAATAAAATGGGAATAAGAGAGGCTCTTAGCATATATAGTGCATTGCACTTCATAACTTTACCAACTCCGGTCGATAATTTATGATAGCAATTTAAGACATTAAATTAACTAAACATTTTGGCGTCGTTGTCGGGGAAGTGTAAACAGGAGCCTTTTTCTTTCTTAAAATATTATATATATATATACATAACTTCAATCACCTACCATCCCCACTATATCACGTGGTGCAGTAAGAGCCACACATCGACATCATGAATTCCTAGTTTTGCAGGTAGAAGAAGAGTTGACAAAGGAGGTAGAAGAAATGATTGAATATGATGACAATGAGGAAGATCCTATTGATTTTCCCATTCAAGAAATCGATATCAATGCTCATATGAAGAGCATCCCTCCATTCGTACTTCCTAGATTCAAAGGTATGAGATCAGAATACCCAGAAACTTTTCTTTTTGAATTTGAAATCATTTGTAGATCTTATGGCTACTCATTGCACATTCAAAAATTGAATTTGTTTCTGGCAACATTGAAGGATAGATCTCTTAGATGGTTCATGACTTTAGGAAAAAATTATATAAGGACATGGGATGATATGAAAAGAGTATTTTTGGAAAAATATAAAGATTATTGCATACACCATGAACATAGAAATGAAGTCTTTAAGATGAACCAAAAAGAGGATGAAAGCCTAGAAGATCTAGTGGAGAGATTTACTTATAATATCAAAATACCTATATTGCATAATTTAGGATCAGACACATTAAAAAATCTCCTACTAAATGTTATAAAGGATGAATGGATTTATCTTCTTAATCTGGTGGGAAAAGGAGATGTCTATCAATTGTCATTTCAAGATATTTGTGAGTTGTGCAAGAACTTATCAAGAGGAAAAGCAAAGTATGTAAGATCCCCTCAAGATCCATTTATGGAAAGAGTAAGTAAGTCGACATCAAGATTGGTAATTCAAATTGAACTTAGCAATTTGCTAAACATCCTTGGTAATTTAAATGAACAAATTGACATGATAAGAATGCAAAACAAGCAAAAAGTTGAAAATGTTGCTTTATATTGCCCTAAATGTACAAATAAACATTATTTGCATGAACGTGCACTTGATAACATTAAAATTTGTAAAATTTGGGTAGGATCACATACTACTGAAGATTGACCATCATTACTAGGGTTGAAGGCAGTTTACCAGAAGGATAATGGAGTGAATCAAGAAAAAGAGCAACTATATATGTTATGTAGCTCCAAGAGGACTATGGCAGCCTCATCAACTCAATATGATGCAATATCTTATGCACAGTTTCAAGGATATGCACAAAAATCTCAAGGTAATTGGAAAACACCATTTCTTTGGCAACCTTGGCCATCTCAGTCCCAACCTCAAAACCAATCTTGGCAACAAAGTTTGCAAAGACCCTTCAAAGGAAATCCATTGTATCCTCAATATTTTACACACTATCCTCAATACCATCATCAATGTTATCCATGCCATTCACCTCCACCACAACATCAACATCACCCTCAGTTGACCTCAATTCAACCTTTCCCATTACCATCCACACAAGCACCCCAAAGATCCATTCCCACTCCACTACCTGCACAACCATTTCATATCTCCAACAATAAAAAACCTCAATCAACTTACAATTTTGAGGTATTGAAAAATGATTCACTAGCTATCATTGAATAATAACAACCATAAGAAGAAGACTCAGATAAGTTCCAAGAATCATGGATGCCTGTCGATAAAGAGAAGTTGTTGGAACCGAAGATTGAAAAATTTCAGGCATGCCTATCACCAGATTCTATGAATGGATATCGCATATCTGAGGACTTGCATTGCATGATAGAAGAAACCCAAGGAAGAGAAGATTACATTGAATCTTTGTTCAAGACAGTCATCGGATCCCAATTCTCAATTCTTCAATATCTCTCAATATCATCTCAATCAAGGCTATTGGTCTCTCATATACTAGTACATATCAAAGAGTATCTTTCAAACCGGAATATGATTTTATCTATCATCTTGTTACAGACATGGTTCTATTGGAAGTCTTCATATACTTGAAAAATATTTCTTTTTCAAGTAGAGTAGGACATATAAAAAAAAAATTTAAAAATTAAAGAGAAAAATAAGTCCTATTGTGAAAATCAACTTGTTGACGCAATTGGACATGAGCTTTTCTTAAAACCAAGCAATTGGTGAGAAAATTTCACAATAAGTTCTGCAATTTCATGATGGTTTTAGTATTTTATTATGGTTCTTCAAATAATTTTTGGTTCTATGCTCAAGTTGGATGATGTGGAATTCCTTAAGGTCCACCTTCCAACATATCTTGTCCCATTGACCTAAACACCTTATCTGGGATGAAGGTCATAAATTATTTGGAGTGCCTTGGAACTTGCATACATCAATGGCAAGCCTCCTCGTTGACAACAATGAGAATATAACAATGTCTATTGATTGTCAAATCTTGCACGCGACTCGACTTCAACACATTCATTCGCCCCTGTCAAGATACACTCATGTAACTTGACACTCATTTACATTATCGGTGAGTTGTCTCGCTTTGGTTAATGATTTTCCTCATTAATCGATAATCTAATGATTTCTTCCCATGCTCGACTTTAACACACTCATTCTCATGGTAAGAATTGTACCATGAATTTTGGCTTCGATGAAGACTAATGGTTTTATGGAATCAACAACAACTTGCAGCAGTACATTTTATTGGTTTCTTGTAGCAGCATGTTCGCCTTTTTGTCATTCAACAACAGTATGATGGGACCATTACAACACTCTTTCATTCACTTCATTTTCAAGCAAAACAATAAATTTGGGCCTATTTCAATCAATATGCATTATGTTTCAGCATGCAGTACACAATCCAAGTCAGTAATTCAAACTCGGAGGAAATAAATTTCTGCAAAACTTGACATTTTTTGCAAAAACTACGAAAAGTTGTAGTTTCTGCAGCTATTGCTGTAGCAGCCTATTTTTGATGTAGCAGCTTTTTCAAGAGGCAATTTTGGAACAAATATTGCAAGAGATTGGAGCAGAAATAAAAAATTATGAGCTTTTGGGTTTTCTTAGAATATGATAAATTGAGTAAAGCGCAGACATAATTCAAAAAGAGTAATCTGAAGGGCATTTCAAGTGGGCTTTTAATGCAGATTTTCAATTTTTATCATTGTGCAGAAATTAGGATAGAATTTGGTATTTTTGTACAGCGACGCCTTTCCTCCATCAAAATGGGATTATGAAGGCATGCAGCGGTAGAAAACGTAAAAATACACAGTTTCCCTTTTGAGTCACTCAATTTGGCCTTAAAATGAGTTTGTGGCATCTGTTTTTGTTGCAACATTGGGTAGCGTGAAGGGTGAAACAAACAGAAATTGATTTGACCATATCTTGCAAACTGTCATTGGGCCTGAAATTTTTATGGTAAATGAATTGAGGTAGGATAAATGAACACACAAAAATTCAGAAAATTCTAGTGTGTATTTTGCAAGAACTTGGCTAATCTACATCCATTTCTCATTTTTCTCGATATTCGTGCACCCATTGGATGATATTTTAAGATGCATAATATTAATAGTAACCACCTCAGAAAATTTTAGAAGAATCTGATTTACCATTTGAGAGAAATTTGAAAAACAAATCTACTACATGAAAATGGTACTTTTCGTGGAGCAAGGTCAAAGTGATGGAGCAGCATACCTGAGCAAAATCAACACCTATAGCTCCTACTTCAGCATTTCAAGTTCTTCAAAAGGTAAAATTGAGGTAAGAACTTGCATAAGACTTTTTATTTTATTAAAAATTTAGGGAAATATGATAAATGACCACTTTAATCAACATTCTTACAAACTATCTTCTCCTTCATTGACCTAGCCCTCAACCATGATTTTCATCATTTTACTTAACCCTCAAGCATATTTTCCATCATTTATCTATCACTCATACCAAATTCATGCTCTATCCACAAGATCTTCATCAAGAAATAGTGTGCAATACATTCAAAAGTCATCATGCATGAAAGTTTGGCATGGCAGCAATCCATAATAGAAGTCACCATAAATGTCTTACAGTCCCTGAATTTGCAATATGATATCAATGGTGAAAAGTTAATATAGTAGCTTATGAGGCGTTTAAGAGTTGGATCCAAGACAAATTTGAAGGGTTTGGAGCAAAGGTTGATTGAAGACATGCTTGCGAAGGAATGAAAGCATTAGTTGGTGGTCATCATTGTTATTGTAGATAAATGATAAACCTCAATGTCTTATTTTGCGATGTTTTGATCCATTGTCTATTTCTTTAAAAGAGAAGATAAATGCATGCACTCCTTTCTTAGATCATTTTTTGGAAAGAATAGAGGTCAATTAAATCTGCTATGTTTTGACTCCTCTACTAGGAAAGTGATGGATTTAGCTAAGGTATGTGTTGAAATGATAGCTCATAATGTTCTTAATAGAAAAAGAGATGTTCAAAGTACTCTAAAGTCTGCACAAAGAATATGCCTATAAAATGGAGTATCCTAGAGAGAGAGATAGAGAGAGAGAAACAAATATGAGTTCATCCCCAAATATAAAAGACAATGTTGTTTGCACCTTTATATAAATTGTTGCACATGGGTTAATTGTCCCTTGGTTGAAAAATATTGTACAGTGGAGATAGTTTTATTGGTTCAACTCCATTTCTTGGACACTTTATGGCCTAATTGCAGCACAATTGGGTGGCATGGATTCTAAGATGAATACAATAGAAGCTACTTTCCATTGATACATTCAACTTTCAAATTTAGGCATCAAAGAAGGGGATGTTGGAAATTAGCTTTATTCCATGGAGATGAGACTTTGTGTGGACCTTAGTAAAGCGTAAAAACAATTTTTTTATTTTATGGAAGCAATCAAGTAATTATCAAGGATTCATGTTCTCATGATGTTAGCAAGAATGAAATTAGGCAACCTTGTGTGGATAAAGAAAAGAGGTGTATGAGTTCATTTTTTTTTAGACTCAATTTTCATGAGGACATGCAAAAATCTCAGTATGGAGGAGATGTTGGGTCGTTGATTTGTCATCATTTTCACTTGTTTTTGTCATTCATTAAGCCATTATTTCCAACCATCCATTGCACCATTTCACTTACTTGACACCATTTTTACCATAATTCTTTAAAATGTGTCTTTGTATGTCTAAATGGTTAATTAACATCGTTTCCCTTTATTTTTAGTAGATTAAGAAGAATTTTGCATGGTTTTAACTAATGAAAGTTTAGCAAGTTCAAGTGGCCGTAGATTTGTCAAGTTTCCGTAGCTACCTTCATGGTTGAGGTAGTAGCACCACTCTAGAATAAAATCCGTCACTTGGACATGGTTTCTAGAAATTCCAATATGGATGGTGATTGGTCAAATTCCACCCAGCTCACACATGTGGACCTTCCATTAGGAAAATTTTGAGGTTTAAAATGGTCCTCCTAAGGAAATTATAAAATAATATTGAAAATAATAAAATAAGGCTAGATTACATCATCAAATTTTAGAGGGAGAAAAGAAAAAAAACTACTTTTTCAACTTATCTCCCTATGGGTTCACTCAAATTTCGAGCGGGAACAATATTTGGATTCATAATTTGATTCCTCATCCAAGGAGTACCCATGTTGCATACTTTCGATGGACCCTGCTACATGAAAAAATGGGAAATACATGAAAAGTGTGATTGCAATCATGCTTTTTCATGTATTCCTCATTTTTTCGCGTAGCAAGGTCTATCGAAAATATGCAAAATGGGTACTCCTTGGATAAGGAATTAAATTTTTCATCCCAAGAGTACTCTCGCTCCAAATTTGAGTAAAACCTTAGGGGGATAAGCTTAAAATACAAGTTGAAGAAATAGTTTTATTATTTAATTATTTTTTAATATTTTTACTTTTTTACCCCAAAAATGGTAAATCATCCCCCATGGTTGACATCATCATCTTGAATCCTATTGGTTCTTATAAAGTTTTTTTTTGTTGTACATTTTTCTTAGGAGGCTCATTTTAGACCTCAAAAGTTCTCTAATGAGGCAAAGATCAAGGGAAAATTGCAGCGGTTTTGACCAGTCAACTTCAAATGGATTTTCTAAGAAAATAAAAGTGAATCTCGCAAAAAAAAACATGGGTTTTGTTTGGCACGGGCCAATTATGTTTTTAATGAGCATTTTTCTGAATTCGTTACCATTTGGTAGATATCGCAGATTATTTGAAGCCCTATTTTACAATTGCGTGAGCTGATCCTTGATTCTGCAGCTACCTCCATGGTTTTCCCAACTCCAGTTCTCCAACTAAACAAAGAAGCACATTTGTAAATTGGTAATGATACCCTCATGGATCTTCTCTTATTCGCTTGATCCAAATCATCAAGAAGAATTCCTAGTGGCGCAGTCAAAGAGCAGGTCAACGTATGGGTAGGTGAATAAGGAGAGTCCAAATAGATCATGACTCTCCAATTTGCTTTCCAAATATAAAATCATCGAGAAATAACATTCCTCCATTTTAGATTAGAATTCAAATTAGGATTGTTTTAAGTTTTCCAGGCATAAAAATCTCAAACTGTTGAGCATGAATTCTATATATGTATACTCTGTAAACAGTAATTGACATGACATATATGTATTTTCTGAATGACTGTGTGAGATAAATGACTTTGTTTCTATTTAGTTGAAGAAGTGTTTTTTGGTAAACTCATGCATATTTAGTTATTGAATTGAAGAGATAAACCTAATGTTTTGCAGAGGGCCCTTGCAAACAGTCAAGGTTCAATACTTTCTTAGCTCAGTTATTTCGATTTCATATTGCATTGCTTTGGTTATTTCGTTATTTCTTTTGTTATATTTTCAAATTTATTTACAGTCATTTGCTTTTAGTCTCATTTACATGTTTTCATTTGCTTTCGGTTTCATAGTTAGTCATTTATATGCTTTCTAGAATAGGAACATGTGTACACTGTGTCTCAATTATTAGATCACAATTCTTTGTTTTTATTTTAATATTGATTTTAGATTGAATTTATAATTGCAAATTGTAATCTTTATCATAAGAAGCTTTGTAGATTCATGTTAGAATAGAAGTGATATTTTTTCACAACATAGATGTTTTATGGATTGAATAGATGTTAAAATATTTCCAGGAAGTTGTTTCATTTCCAGCAATTCTTTTTCAATAGATGTCAAGCCGGCATAGATTTATTTTCTAGAGCTAAAGTAATTATCTTTTTCATGAATGTATACCTTAGATCAAATTTCCTTCTTTCATATAAACAATAGAAGATTTCTTTCAATTAAATAAATTTGTGATTCTCTTTTAAATATATTTCTTTCTTGCAATTTAAGTAGTTCATCTTTCACTGTAATTTAGAGATTTTAAATCTGTAATTGCTTTATAATGATTTCAATAATTTAAGTAGTTGTTCATTTTCATTAAGGTAGATTTCATATATATATAAATTCTCAGAAAACTGAAGTTGTTTTCTTTTCCCAAAAATTTAATAAGAAAAATGGTTAAGATTTAGGAACAGATTTAACTCATATAGAATTCAATCATCACAATATTTTACATTTTATCAAAAAATGATAAACAAAACATAAAATGACAATCACCATAATAAAATAGGAATTGGAGAGGCTCTTAGCATATATAGTGCATTGCACTTAATAATTTTACCAACTCTCGAGTAGATAGTTTATGATAGAAATTTAAGACTTTAAATTGACTAAACATTCCCCACGTGAAGCACTCGTGGATGCACACCACCTCAATATTCTAGTTGAATGGATTATCCCTTGGCATAATTACACTGCAACCCTCACTAATTCTCATGTTTGACTACAGGATGAAGAAGACGAGTTAAAATGGGTCCACTCTCCCTTTAGGGAGTACACCCCGAAGATAGGATATGTTATTATCATTGCCAATCGAGAGCTTGAAGCTCCTAAATGGCGGGTGGAAGCGAGTATAGAATTTGAAATGTTCAACGAAATATCGACTCTTTATGTGGTGTATCCCTACAAACAAGCTCCCTACAAGTGAAAACCTTCAAAAAAGAAGCTTTGCAAGCCCAAAGTGGTTACCTCCATGTAAATTACTGAAGAATTGCTTGACCATCTTTTTGTGGCATGCTCCTATACTTGTAATATTTGGAACTTTGCCCACAATGTCATTATACCTCTTCCTGACTGGAAAGGCCCGTCTTGTAAAGATTCATGACACTCTTGGTGGTCATGAACATCTCTAAACAATTTAATAAATCTCCCTCCAATTATCTTTTGGGGGGTTTGGATCATTCATAACATGGTTATTTTTCAAGATAAAAATTTGAGCCTTGATCGAGTGACTGCTCAGGCACTTGCATCATATGATCTTCTCCCATTTGAAGAGTGTGGTCATAGAGTTAGGAAAAATACTCAGGAACAGGTGGGCAGGTCTTGCCCTTGGGCCTATTTTGAGAAGGTCTCTCTATATGGAGGTATGTGTGGAGGCGATTTCATTTTACACATAAATGAAAACCACTCTTTCAAACTACAAATAATTTTGAACCCTAGCACAAGCAATTTTGTAGAGTTATTCATATCAAGCTTCTACTTTTATTTGTTATTGAGAAAGGATACAGACAGTTATAGATCGATGGTGAATCCCTCTTAGTTGTATATTGGTTTAATGGATCATTTAGATGTCACATGCAAACACTCATTCCATTGCTGGAGGAAGTGCTTCTACTAAAAAGAAAGTTTGATCTGATTTCATGTTGTCACATTTACAGGGAAAGGAATGTCACCGTTGATGCACTTTCCAAGGAGGGCGTGCAAAAAATTAGAGTTATCCATCTCAAGCTTCTACTTTTATTTGCTATTGAGAAAGGATGCAGACAATTATAGATCTATGGTGACTCCCTCTTAGTTGTAAATTGGTTTAATGGATCATTTAGATGTCACATGCACACACTCATTCCATTGTTGGAGGAAGTGCTTCTACTAAAAAGAAAGTTTGATCTGATTTCATGTTGTCACATTTATGGGGAAAGGAATGTCACCGTTAATGCACTTTTCGAGGAGGGCATGCAACAAATTAGAGTTATTTATCTCAAGCTTCTACTTTTATTTGCTATTGAGAAAGGATGCAGGCAATTATAGATCTATGGTGACTCCCTCTTAGTTGTAAATTAGTTTAATGGATCATTTAGATGTCACATACACGCACTCATTCCATTGTTGGAGGAAGTGCTTCTCTTAAAAAGAAAGTTTGATCTTATTTCATGTTGTCACATTTACAGGGAAAGGAATGTTACCGTTGATGCACTTTCCAAGGAGGACGTGCAACAAATTAGGGGCACATGGAAGATCATAGAACCTAATGGAAATGAACACTATGAATTCTATCACAAGTCATTTAGAGAGGATTCTCATTTGGCTGAAGCAGAGGACGAATGAATCATGACCTACTAATGATCATGGCAATTTGTTTCCAATTTTTTGCTCATGTTATAGTTTATGTTTTCATCATTATGCATACGTATATGACTCTGATATTGTTTATATCCAAAAAGTTATGCAATATAAAAAACTCTTTAGACTTGCTTTTTGTACTCTATTTTTTGTGATCACTACAAGATGATAACTCTTGAACATTGACTATAAAATTGTTACAAAATATATATTTTTTAATTCCTTGAAACACCTATTTCATATAATTTTCAATTTCATCCTAATAAAAATTAAAATTTAGGAAAAAATCATTAATTAAAATGTCAATAATATGTATGCTTAAATCAAAATTTTATTTTATTAATAAAATATATATATGTTTTGAAAATAAAACAAAACATTTTTGGAAAATGTAATTAATTATTTTTTTAACATCAAAGTAATAATAAGTATAATTTGTCATCTATATGTAACTCCTCCCATGTTATAATGTAATGGGAGTTGTAGTTGTGTTAATTAATTTAAATTATTATAAAATAATAAAATATAATAAATTTAAAGTTATGTATTAATAAATAACAACAAAAATACGTATATTGACAATTCCAAACTCACACTTCCAAACTAACCCAAAAAAGAATGGACAGTTGGCGAAGTTTTGATGGATAGCACCAGGGGTTCACGTGGTGAAGACAAGAAGAGAAAGTACCGGGAAATGTTCATCTCCTCACGCACGACAAAATTCAATAATAGAGGACCCACGGTGGAAAATCTATGGAAATGTATCATGTACGAACCAACTTTATCCATGGAAATTTCTTGTCATGAAGAAAGTTGTGTCCATTGAGAAGATGGTTGTCGCTGGCTTAAAAGTATTAATTAATATTTATTTAAAAAAAAATATTTTTTATATTATAATTTAAACTGTCGATGATTTTATATTTATAATTTTATTTAAATAATAATATGTTAATTAAATTTATTTCTTAAAATATAAATATTTTATTTTATAGTTTATAGTAAAAAGTAGAGGTTTTTTCCTTAATTGCTTCAATAAATTTGACCTTAGTCTCTTTTTCATTTTTTCATTCATTCATCCTGAAGATGGATCTCCATGAAGATTCGAAACATCGACATTTATTATCTGACACTGTGGAAAATCCAAGTTCTTCCTCACCATTCAACTAAGTTTTTTTCAAAACTATTTTCCTACATTTCATGAAATTGGAGTTTTATGGAAACAATTACACCATGGATTTCCTCAAGGTTTAATGAAAAAAATTTAGTCTTGGATGGAAATAATTCTCAAAAAGATTTGTAAAATTGCAAAGCTTTGAATAAGAGTTTGATGACAATCTCTCTAAAGGATTCCTAAAGTTATAGAGAGTTTTTGAATAAATATTTGATGGTGATGATTTTGTAATGTCAATATACTTATAGAGAGTTTTTGAATAAATATTTGATGGTGATGATTTTGCAATGTAGATATCAACAACTCTGCCATCAATTCCATTATTTCTATACAATTATACCATTAGTGGATCAATTATCTCGCCAATGCTCTTAATAAATTAGAAGAAGCTTACATATATTAAGCACAATAGAATTCTTGGAATGGAAATTCTCTTCGACATCTACATGTATTGCTACTATTTCCTTATTCATTTTCCCACGTTTGTAATAGTGATGATAGGCCACCCTGCAAACCCCGTAATCTTTCTAATCTATGCATACACATGCATCATCATAACGCCCTTACAACACTCCAACTGCAATTTCATAATTTCAATCATAGGTTCCTCAACATATGATTCATAATCTAAATGGAAGCTATTTTAAACCAACTCTTTCACACTAAGGTTCCTTTATGAAGGAAACCCTTTGATCATAATGATATGAAACCATACATTCCGCAATCACCTTTTCAAAGGATAGGATTTAGGAATCCACTCACAAGTTTCTACTCTAATATCAATATTCAATGAATGACATTACACCTACATCGCCCTTGACTTCTATGACTATTGAATTAGATTCATCACTCACCAAGGTACATTATACAACTCTTCCTTAAACATTCATTGATGCAAGGGATTCTCTCCACTCTTTTTCCCATATGGAAATTCAAATCCTATCAATCCAAGTAATGCAAAATGCGTTTTACTTAAACCACCTTTTGATTTTATTCAAATTTCAAGTTTCCACTATGCGCCTTAAAACTTTAACATTGATATGGACCACAAAACTAACGCACCAAAAAAAAAACCGAAATTAAAATTCAAGTCTACTGTAAGAAACGTACGCATTGCAAAGCAATACCACCGCATCACACAACACATCGAATCCTGTTTGTTTCTATTATTACCGCCATTCTTCAATATGCCAATGCTCCTAATTTTATTTTCACCGTAACTTAAATAACAACAATCCAATTGTGTAATTAACATACCTTCATCGCTTTAACACTTTGTATATAATTCACGATAACAGAGATAGCGCGTGTGTAAAGCCCCCGCTTATTACAATTCCGACTAAGGATTGAAACATCGTCATTTCCAACACTGCACTGTTTTCTCCATCCAACGACTACTATCTCGCCCGCTCCAATCGCTTCCAATTCTAACTCGCAAAGGTAATAGTTGAACACCCCCGCGGCCATCGTAACACTCCTTCTCAACCCCGCAAATCAATTCCGCCCGAAGACTTTACAACTCCTCGCCTTCATTGCAACATTACTAATGTATTAAACATTCCACTCAAGTAAGTCACTTAACACAAATTCTTCAAAGATGATTAGTGCCCTCATTTTCTTCAATAAAACATGGAAAATCACGTTTTCTGATCTTACCCTTTATAAACACATTATCCGTAATTTTCAGTAAGTCTACCCAATCGAATTTCATTCCGATTGTACCCCAACCAACTAGAATTCACTTTACAATTAATAACGACCTTCCATTGATGCTTCGAATAACATTAGCTTCCATACTTTTACAAAACAAAATTCATTATCGACCCCCCACTTCGTATTAACTCGCAGGTATTTTTGACTTAAACACCTAAATCACACATGTTTCACGCGTATATTCCATTCTTCGCTATGGCAATTTCATAAAGGTTCAGATTTAATCAAAAGCTGGGAGAGCATTAAATCACGACTACCAATACATCTCCGTGCTAACACGTGATTTCTAGTATCTAACGTGATCCACCTAATTCACTTCCAAGTAATTTATAACACAATTTCTTCAACACCTACTACGCCGATCACTTCATTCATTTCGATTGTTTATATGATTAACGTCCACAAAAATCGTTTCTCTAATTGACAGATTAAACAGAACTTGCTAATATTAAACAGAACTCTATTTTCTGATGAGCCATTAATTATGCTTCACACAATGTATATTTAATTCTACATTTGATTTTCTTAAACAATTTCATGTGCCTTTATGATCATCAGATACCATACTTTATTCAATGCCTCCATGCAAACTATCGATCAAATAAAAGCAATCGATTCATTCAACACACATGTCTTCCAGAATTAATAACATCGATTCTTTCCAAATTTCATGTGCAAGAGTCACAACACAAAGGTTATTAAAACCAAAACGATACAACATCAACCCAACAATGTGCTCAAAAGTCAAATTCCATTGATATAAACAAGAATTACAAAACTTCTCATTCATGGCTAGATATTCCAAAACTACATGGCCTTTCAAATTATGGGGAGCAGGAAAACCACTTTCCTCTGCCTTCTCCTTTCTAATTCATTCTACTTGCTCACTCATTGAGGCCTTCTAATTTATACAAATTAAAAATGCACTAAATTGAGTTCTATCCCTTTAAAATCTCAACAAATCCCCAAAATCTCTCAACATCCCTAAAAGGTAAGATTTTTATCCTAAAACTTAGAAACTAATTCCAACTTAGTCTAATTACACATTCTAATTATCTTGAACTATTTTCTCATGTTTCCAATTGTTTGGAAACATTTATTAACTCTCAAGGCCATCAATTAAAATATAATTAATCACTCAAAATAATATTAATATTTACATGAAATTCTAATATTTCTTCCAAAACATTTAAACCTCATTAAATAAACTGTGTTTTTTTCTGAGCTACTGCTCCCAGATCACTCCCCATGTAAGCAGTGTTCATGACCACCCAATACAAGTCCGGATAATTATTTCCTCCTCGGATCCCAAATTTTATTTTGTAATCTTTCCTTGCTTGTCAATTGCTTTACCGTTGTTGTTATCGTTGTCCTCCAGGCTTCATATTTTGCGCTCGTAATGCTCCACTGTCATATTTTCGGTAATCTTTCACTATCTTCTTGTTGTCGTCTCTTTTCTTCTTTTTGCTACCGTTTTTCTCTCGACATTTTCTAATATTATCCCTGACACCTCACTTTCTTCCGTCCAAAGAGGTCCTTCCGTCTACCGATGAGGTCAGAATTTGATTTGCTGAACTCTCATTCTTGCTTCTGTTTTCCTTTTCTTCCTCCATTTGGCTATCCACCCGTACTAAATATGTTCCAAAGATCTCGCAAATAACATCTTCAATTATAAGACAACTATGATAAAAAAATATAAGACCTCTCGTTCCTCTTTTTCCATTAGCAACACTTCACAGGCAATACTTTCTTCACAAGATATCAATATGTCAATTCAAACTAAAGAACTCTTGAGACTGTCAAAGGTCTCCTTTCTCATCATCTATTTCAATGATGTCTTCCAAAGATTTGTCCATTGTAATGAACTGAGTCTTTTCCTACCCTTTGTATCATATTCGTCTGAAACTTTCATCTTCTGAAGGTACTATATCTTTGACAAATTTAAAGATCAGCTCTATCTTCCAAACCTCGCAATCACACACAATATAAATCATTAGTTTTAAAATCACAAGTATCCGCTGCCTTATTTAATACTACTATCAAGTCTTCCTACCACGTTTTCCTAATCATTCATATGATTCAACTCCTCTAGCTCTTCATCACTTCAAAAGTAATGGTCCACTTTCTTCGGGTAACATATCGAAACTTCAAATATCTTCTTCAAAGATCTTCCTTTTGCCGTAGCTCAACTCTTCAGCTTCTCATCTTCCGTCCGGCATCTAACCCGTTCAAGTTTCCTTAGTTCCTTTATCATCGCATATTCACTCCGATGATTCCTTCTCTTGTAGTACTTCCGCCATCAATTTTTTCATGACATAACCATGCTTCTAGTCTACCTCATTTCTTTGCAGCATTCTGATAACACTCCTCAAGCTAAACTACTATCTCAAATTCTCTTCTCCTCTCATATTCCTCTTTGTTTAATCGTCTTCCTATGCCACTTGCCTGGCATTTCTTTCCTTTGTCCTCCGCCGTGGTTTATTTCGTAACCTCCCGTTACGATCACAATTAGTCATCATCCTTTCCCTCTCTATGAGTTCCTCACTACCTTTACTATGAGCTGTACTAAAGCCTCTTCTGCCAAAGAAGAAGTCCTCCCGTCCCGCCGCCACTTACCTCACCAAGCTCTCCTCACTAATCTTTGGTAAGCAATTGCTCCCTTCTATCTCTGAACCTCCTTGAGCACTTCTCTTGCCTTCCTGGCTTCAACTCATCTCGCATGTTCTAAGAACACAATCGTCATCCTTATCCAATCTCTATTGGAATTCCTCAAGGTTCAAGCACATCTATGTTTTCACTTAGAAAATTTCACCAAACTTTCCTTTTATCCGTTAGCAATTTTAACCACATTGCCTTTTGGGAGTTACTAATATCTAATGCAAAGACTACAATATTCTATTCTCAAATCTGGGGCTAAACCCATATCATCTTACCTCCAAGATCTCATTCCGATCTTGTCCTTCCATTCACCCGCACTTCACTACCTTCGTAATCTTATCATTCTACAAATTGCTTCAGCAAATCTTTATGCTTCCTTCCGCACAATTTCTTCGAGTATTCAATATCACACCGATTTAAAATCGATCTCTTCCTAATCTTCTCGTTTTATTCGGCAACTTTAATTTCACAAGAATTAATTCCTTTCATTGAAGCTTTTCCTACTGCAAATCATTAACAACTTCTTCATTACTATCCCTTGATCTCCTTTGTCGAGATACTTCATTGCCGCAACCATCAATCAATCTATTTCTTGTCACGAAACTCAAATCAAAAAAATTGAAACAAACACACTACTCCGCACGATTCTTCATTCATCTAAGTAAATCTCCATTCTCCAAACATCGCTTTATGGATTCTTCTCTGTCTTCTAATCTCTCGCTCAATTGCTTTTCAAGCAAACTTTCATACAGAGCTATTCCAAATTCTCCGATACCAAATGATGCAGTATCGGACTACAAACCTTAATCTTTCTAATCTATGCATATACACATGCATCATCATAATCCCGCCCAATAAATATTCCATCCGTAATTTCATATACTTTCAATCGTTAGTAAGTTCCTCAACATATGATTCATAATCTAAATGCAAGTTTTCACTTTTAAAATCAACCCTTCACACTAAGGTTCCTTTATGAAGGAAACCCTTTGATCATAATGATATGAAACTACACATTCAAAGAATCACCTTTTCAAAGGATAGGATTTAGAATCCACTCACAAGTTTCTACTCTAATATCAATATTCAATGAATGACATTACACCTACATCGCCCTTGACTTCTATGACTATTGAATTAGATTCATCACCTACCAAGGTTAATATACAACTCTTCCTTTAAACATCTACTGATGCAAGGGATTCTCTCCATTCTCTTTTTTCCCATATGGAAATTCAAATCCTATCAATCCAAGTAATGCGTGCTTTTTACTTAAACCAACTTTGATTTTATTCAAATTTCAAGTTTCCACCATGCTCTTTAAAACTTTAACATTGATATGGACCAACAAAACCAACGCACAAAACCGGAAATTAAAATTCAAGTCACTAAAAGAAATGTACCCATTGCAAAGCAATACCACCGCATCACAACACGACTAACCTCATTGTTTCTATTATTACCGCCATTCCTTCATGCCAAGGTTCTAATTTATTTCTACCCTAACTTAAATAACAACAATCCAACCGTGTAATTAACATACCTTCTCATCGCTAACACTTCGTATATAATTTGTCAGAAATTGCAGATAGCGCCCGTGTGTGGAAACCTCGCTTATTACACCGACGAGATTGGAAACACGGGCCATTTCCAACGCCCTAATTGCCATCCAACAGACTTACTATTCGGCTACCTAATTGCCTCCACTTAACTCGCAAAGGTAATAGCAACGAATTTCAACGTCATCAACACCTCCTTCTCAACCCCGCAAATCGATTCCGCTCAAGACTTTACAACTCCCGCTCATTGCAACATTACTACTCATTAAACATTCCACTGCAGCCACTTAACACAAATTCTTCGCATTAATAAAAATCAGTTTCTTCAATAAACATGGAAATCGTTTTCAATTCGACCGCCTTTTATAAACAGACATTCGCAACTTTCAAAGTCTACCCAATCGAATTTCATCTGATGAAATTCTAACCAATCAGAATCGACTTTACAATTAATAATTGACCTTCCACTGATAAGCTTCGACTACATTTAAGCCCCTGCGATCTCTACAAACAAAATTCATTATCGACTCCCCATTTCTCGTATTAACTGCAGATGTCTTTGTTGAATTTAAATAATCAACTGCTACTTTCATGTTTACTTTCATACATCCATTCCTTCACTATGGTACTCTAGAAAGTTCGCATTTAATCAAAAGCCAAAGAACATTAAATCACGACTTACCAATACATCTCGAGGCTAATGTGATTTAAAATAACACATCCAAATTCGTAATTCATCCCAAGTAATTTATAACACAATTTCTCTAATTAATCACTACACAACATCATTCATTTCATTTGGCTAAGTACGTAACGTTCTGCATTAAAAATTTGTTTCAATTGACAAGGATTAAAACAAAACTGTATGTCAATATTAAACAGAACTGTCTCGCTTGTTTCGATTAGATCATGCTTCACACAATGTATATTTAATTCGCATTTGATTTTCAATGTAATTTCATGCAAATTTTTATTTAATTACCGTACGCCCTCACTTTATCTAATGCCTCCATGCAAACTATCGATCAAATAAAAGCAATCGATTCATTCAATACGTTTTCCCTTCCGGCAATTAATAACATCGATTCTTCTTTAGCCATGTGCAAGAATACAACACAAAGGTTATTAAAACCAAACGTATACAACATCGAACTCAACAATGTGCTCAAAATTCAAAGTCTACATTGATATAAAAACAAGAATTACAAACTTCTCATTCATGGCCGTATATTCAAAATCCATGGCTCACGAAAAGTGTATAGGAAAACCACTTTCCCCGTCTTCCTTCTAATCCTGTCCACTCGCTCAATTGCCTTTGAGGCCTTCTAATTTATACAAATTCAAAATGCACTAAATTGAGTTCTATCCCTTTAAAATCTCAACAAATCCCTAAATTTCTATCCTAAAGGTGATTTTTATCCCTTAAAAACTTAGAAACCAATTCCAACTTAGGCTCCATCATTAATTCTAAATTATCTTGAAAAACTACTTTCTATGTTTCCAATTGTTTGGAAACATTTACAAACTTCACAAATACCACTAAAATATAATTAATCACCAAAATAATATTAATATTTACATGAAATTTAATATTTCTTCAAAACATGAAACCTCAGCTTAAATAAAATACAGGTGTTTTTTCGAGGCTAATGCCTCGCATCAGTACATAATGAACACGTGATAATAAACTTGCTTAGATGATATGCTTCCACTCCCTTCTAAGAATACATCTATGAAGATTCTATATGTTTTATTACATATTTTTAATGATTTCTAGGTATGTACTCTTTTTTCTTTTCAAAACAGCTTAACATTAAGAAAACTATAAGTACTATTCTTTACAAGCACGAATATAGAAGGAAGAATAATTATAGATGTAAAATGAGACAATCTCTATGGCCTCATTTAAAAATAAAAAACTCTTGAGGCATATTTACTATGAAGATGTCAAGATAATACACATTTTCAATTTTAAGCAATTTTTTCATAGGCAAAAATAACGCACTCCAGCCTTATTTTTCACTTACCATGTTATGACTATATCATAAAAGAGGTAGGAAACAATTGAAGACAAATTAATTTGCCAGTTATTCAATCTAAAAGTTAGAAAATAATTGTGAAACCATACTAATTTATCAATATGAAATGAAATATTAAGTTAGATATAAAAACAAAAGCTTAAAATATTTTTTAACTTCCATTAAAATAATGAGATTCACCTACGTCTTTTGGTTTAGCAAAGAATTTGTACTCATGATCAATAGCATCCGGACACCTCTCAATACCCTTAACCAAGACCTTTTACTTCAACTCATGTGTTAGAATTGCATTTAATTAAAGCGCATGAACATAAATGAACAATTTCATGTTGTAAAGAAGAGGAAATTACAACAAGCATGAGCAACATGTGACATTCATAACGAAGTTCGTCCTCAGAGGGACTACATCTCCGAGCCTCTATGGTCAAGATGGGGTAGGGTCGGCCGTATTAAGTGCCGTAAGGGTGAAGATGTACATCGATGGTGTTTTTCTCTATCATACAAGGAAAATGCCCTCACGCGTATGGTTGGGCCTCACGAGATGTTCCACTATAGGAATTTCTATCCACAAAAAAATACTCCTATCGCATGACAATAACTCACACATAATGACTATGAGTATCCCGCTCAACATGGCAAACAAAGAGATCTCAAACAACATACATGTGACAATGAGTATCTCAAGCACATGGCATCAAAGGGAACTCAAACAAAATACAAATCCATGATAGAAATTACATCTCACATCAAGAACAAAACAAGATCCCACATCAAACATCAACACGGATTTGTACAGCACAATGCATCTCATAGACAAAGAGACAAAGAAGTACATGAAATCAACGCTTCATATACCTCACACTGAAGATGACTGAAGAATGAGTTGCTCTGCTAATGGATTTGAAATCACCATCACAATCGTGGCATCAAAAGGTGTGAAAATGATTGTTCACTCACTTAATGATGACACTCCGTAACTTACCTCAAGAAGTGGCCGAAAATATCAAGCTCGATGGAAAATCTAAATATGCCATCGCATTCGTGACGTTGAATAAGTGGAAAATCACTTCAAATTTCGACTTAACAGTGAAAATCTAGGCAAAAAGAATCTTTTAGATTCCCCTTAGATTCCTCAAAGATGTTGTTCATGGATGGACTTAGACCCGCAACTCAAAGGTGAATCGACCTTTCCATTGAACCTACAAAAACGTGGAAAATGATCAGAAACTTGACTATATTCCAACATGGAGAAAATTGCCTTCTCCCGGAAAATTTCAAGCATCATGACCCGCTCCCCTCAAGCTTCGGGCTCATTCATGGTTCCGCCTACAAAAATTACCGCTCGATCTACGTGCACATCTCCGCTCTACCTTGCCCGGGCGCACTTGAGAAATTATCATTTAAATATATTATAATGGGCGGACCAAGGAATAGGCCATTGGCCTAGTCTTAAAATGGGCAAATGGTTAAGGAGGTCGAGGGATCGTAAAACCCGCCTCTACCCCCAAAAAATCCACTTTTAGTTTTTTTTAATTGGGCGCGTTTTATTTTAATTTGGGGAGGGGTCGGGGCCCGCCAGGCTCCACCCAACTACCCATGCATCGTATTATATATATACGGTGAATGGATTTATGAGTTGGGGTGGGTTGACCGTCGAACACCCCACCATATATATGTTAGATTATAACGTATGGTTTCATGGGCTGAGGGGTGCGACGGGGTCATGGCATGCTCCTTCAATTTATATATCTATATATATATATATATATATATATATATATATATATATATATATATTATATTAACAAACCACACTTTTAAAGTAACCCGAAAATAGTCCGAAGGAGGCAAATTAACTGAGCTACAAATTTTCCCGGAATTTGGATTGAGCTTGAAGGAATTCCGGTGGCCTGAACTGCCGAATTTACGCTTCCCTTAAGGCTACTCACTACCAAGTCAACCTGCATCCTTGATTGTCTTTAACTTTCGTGATATGAGCTCTGCTGACGAACTATTCACACTCATGGCAGATTAGGACGACGAGATCTTCAACTCAAAACCTGGTTCGAGAGAAATCGAACACTTGAGTTTTAAGCTTCAACCTTCTTGTCCTCGTGTCTCCGGAGCCACCCGGATCAATCCTCCCCACCGAGGAGCTTTTGGTCCTCCAAAAGGATCAATAAGAATATGCAACTACTATGTACTATGTCCGCACCACGAGTGTCCCGAAAAAGTCACCCTTCCTTCTCCTTCTCTCACCTCGCGTCCTTCGAAGCCATAAGTGATGAACTAACACCGCACCTTCTACAAAACTATAGTACAATCCGCCGCAATTACATGCTCAAATCGACCAAATATGACCCAAAAACATTTGTTTATTATTTCATACTTATAGTTTATAAAATGTACTTCGTGGTCGTTTACATCAAAAAGGAAATCACACCCCAACTATCATTACAAGACAAGACATCATCGATGCATTTCGAAGTGATAAAACACCTCATCACTTTTACATGAAATAAATGCATCACACAAATTATAAAACAAAGCCAAAATATCATCGTTCCAAATGTATGATGGAAAACACATCAGCCTTTTGGCGCAAAAAAAAAAATGCAACATATGATTTACAAAACACTGCCATGACAAGCTAGCATATCTAGAAAAACAATTTAGAAAAACCATCTCTCACTTATCAAAGTGAATGGGTTGTTTCCCTGGCACATTTGTTTTGTCGAACAAGCTTAACTAGTTCATGCACCGACACTTTGTCCTTAAGGAGTCATCGAGATGAACTCAACACGAGTCTGATGCTGCTCTGACAGAAATAAAGGTAAAACTGTTTTCTCCTCCAACTTATTTATCTAATTTCTTGACGACTGTAGAAAGGCTTCTATGCTCTATCCTCCTTGGTGTTGCCATCCTTTTCCAACACTTAGAAAACACATGGTTATGTAAACCACAAAAAATTATGTTTTTCGATGCCAAGATTTCCATGACCATGGTTATCAACATTCTTATAAACAAAAACACACTATGGAATAAATGAGATCATTATACCCAGATTCTAGTGTGATCATTGTGATGGGAGCTTGCTCGTTCTCCGCGACATTCACTACCATGGGATGATGGTGAAGTGGTCCCATTAATCCTCTTCTCCGGAGAGAGTTCAACTGTTCTGCTTGCCTTTCGATGTCCTTCGAACATACTCCTTCAAAGGTACCCCAAACTTGCATAGCGAGGTCTATGCACAACCTCCAATGGTTGAGTTATGCCTTGCCATGAACACCGAGTCCTCCTCCTTTGTACCCCATTTTGGTGGGGAGTCTCATGTCGGTCTCGTAATGGGTATCTCCACACTTCCAACTAAAAATGATATCATGTGAAGAAAATAAAGAGAAATCAACACCGTTTACCTTGCCACGACAGAATGTGTAGAAGGCTTCGTAAGCTTTCGTCGCGCCTCTGTGACTTCCTCCAAGGCCTCTCGTAATGGCTTGCAGTTGAAGTTTCAAATCAATGCTTCTCCTCCTTCTCTTCCCAGAGGAATGTCTTCAATGCATCATGATCTACTTGAAGATGTTCATTTTTGTGTTTCCTTAATTCTTCCCACGCCCGTCGTGGCTTCCAATCAAGCGTAATCGACGTTTTTCCTCCTTCTCTCCCCGTAAGAGTGTTTCAATTTTGTGTTTTGTTGCTTGTTTTTTATAAGCCTAGTACAACATGTCCACTTTCTGACACCCTCGCATGGTCTTGTACATGTCCTTGACATTCCCTCCATGGCTCAACTCGACAATGTTCGCCCACGCCTCGCAATCCAATCAACAAGAAGACCTTCTCCAGATACTCACTTGATCCAGGTAAAATTCCTCGATACCCTTAACCAAGACCTTTTACTTCGGTTGATGTGTTAGAATTTCATTTAATTAAAGTGTTAATGAACATAAATTTACAACTGCATGTTGTAAAGAAGAGGAACATAACAAGCA
This sequence comes from Pinus albicaulis, assembly GCA_034641835.2. Taxonomy (NCBI): domain Eukaryota; kingdom Viridiplantae; phylum Streptophyta; class Pinopsida; order Pinales; family Pinaceae; genus Pinus; species Pinus albicaulis. The sequence goes on from JAXQQM020080244.1 coordinate 144,284, forward strand.
TGAGCAACATAGGAAATTGATAATGAAGTTCTGCTAGGAGGATCTGCATCTCCGAGCCTCCCGTGTCAAGATGGTGTAGGCCGCCGTATTAAGTTCGTAAGGAGTGAAGATGTACATCGATGGCGGTGTTTTTCTCCGTCGTACAAGGAAAATTCCCACGCATAAGTGGTTGGGCCTCTCTACGAGATGTTCCACTATAGGAATTCTCATTCACAAAGCAAAAAATGACTCCTATCGGGGTGATGACAATAACTCACATAATGACTATGATATCCCACCAACATGGCAAAAAAAGAGATCTCAAACAACATACATGTGACAATGAGTATCCCGCTAACATGGCATCAAAGGATCTCAAACATAATACAAATCCATGATAGAAAGTACATCTCACATCAAGAACAAAACAAGATCCCACATCAAAAACATCAACAGGATCTGCATAACACAATGCATCTCATAGACAAAGAGACAAAGAAGTATTACAACAAACGCATCATATACCTCATGTTGAAGATGACCTAAGAATGAGCTACTCTATTGTTGGATTTGAAATCACCATCAAAATCGTGTGTCGAAAGGTGTGAAAATGAATTCTCACTCACCGATCGTCGATTAATTCGCAACTTCACTTGAAAAAGTGGCCGAAAAATATCAAGCTCGATGGAAAAATCTAAATAAGCCAATTGTGATTCGTGACGCTCTATCAGTGAAAATCGATTGTCAAATTTTTGAATTCCGACAAAGTGAAAATCTCGGGAAAAAAGGAAACTTTTAGATTCCCCCTGATTCCTCAAATATGTTGCTCCAAGGATGGACTAGAAATTTGCAACTCAAAAGGTGAATCCGAATTTCATCATTGTATTCTATGAAAAAACCATGAAAAATGACTGTAAACTTGACTATATTCCGACATGGAGAAAAATTACCTCCTCGGGAAAATTTCAAGGATCATGGTTTTGCTCCTTATTTTCAGGCCTGCTCATGGTTCCACCTGTAAAATTACTTCCTCGATCTGCATGCATGTTTCGCTCTTCCTTGGCCTGGGTGCACTTGAAAAATGAGCATTTAAATATATTTTAATGGGCAGAATAATCAAGGAATAGGTTGTTGGCCTAGTGGTTAAATGGGCAAATGGTTAAGGGGAGGTCGGGGGATCAAATTCCGCCTCCCCCCAAAAATCCATGTTTAGTTTTTAACTAGGCGCATGTTTTTTTTTAATTTGGGAGGGTTGTAATATATATATATGCTGTGAATGGAGTTATGGTTGGGGTGGCGGGGTTGACCGCCGACCACCCCACCATATATATGTTATATTATAACAGTGGTTTCGTGGGCGGAGGGTACGGCGGGGGTCATGGCCCGCTGCCGCATATTTAATTTAATTTTTTATATGGTTTGGTTGGGGAGTGGGGGTCATGGCCCGCTCTCCAATTTTTTTATATTTTTTTTGTTTTATATTAACAAACCACACTTTTTAAAGTAACCTGAAAATAGGCCGAAGGAGGAAAATTAATAGGGCCACAAATTTACCCAAAATCTTCCTAAGCTTGACAAAATCCAGTGGCCAGGAAAGGTCGAATTTTTTCCTTCCTTAAGGCTACCCAGTCACCAAGTCAACCCATAAATTTTTTTGCTCGTAACTTTCACATATGAGCTCAGTTTGACGAATTGTTTGCACCGTTGCGATTAGGACAACAAGATATTAAACCTGAACCTGGTTCGAGATAATTCCAAACACTTTTATTTTTGAGCTTCCCTCAGCCCTCTTTGTCCTGTGTGTATCTCTGGAGCTACCTGAATCAAATAGAAAGAACTCTAGTTTCTTAGATATACTTGTAATAATCATGTAAATTGTTCACCAAATTCAATGTCACAGCCTACATACAACCTTATCTAAAAAAATCTCTTCTTTTTAATGTTTTTTGTGTAAACCTTGTATATTATTAAGTTGTCTTCATAACTACCAAAAAGAAACATCTTGATTATATTTCACTTATATTAGCATACATGGCACTGATTATTAGATAATCATTTATCACAACACCATTTATAATTCATCCCCCAAGTTTTATGTTGTCTATCTTCTACCATCTCTTTCGTTTATTTATAACATAATATATATTGCCTTAAATTTATTTTGAATAGAATAAGACATTTTTGGCTAAATGAAAAGTGGTAATGAAATAACCAACATTTGACATCTTTAATCCATCAAGTACCAAGTGATATTCTCAAGGAACAAGAGTATTATCCACATTGAAATGATAGTTTGCATCCAAAAATATGGTGTTAATAGGTTTTTATATTACCTTTTAAAACGATAACATTTTTTTAATAATATATACTATAGCAATAGTATAAGTAAACTATAATTGTATTCAAGATAGATAATCCTTGTTAGCTAACTCCTCCCTCAGTTAAAATTTCATTAAGATACTCAAGAACAAATTCTCCATATTAATAGTAGGATATATAAGTCAGCTCCAATAACACTACATGAGGGAATATCAAGGTGGTTTGTTAATGAATTTTAACCAATACACAAATGTTATTAAATAATGAGCATAATACATCACATGAGAAGATAAACATGTAAACATTTCAAGCATTTTACACATGGTAACAAAGCCCTTAGTTATCTTAAAAATCACCATTGCATCATTGCTAGTTTATTTATTCCCCTCCACATTGGTAGTAAATTTGATTGTCATTATCCATAGAGGAAGATGATGTATGAATATGGATATAATATTTTTGAAACTTACAAACAATATAATTAGGAAGATGGAAGATGATTTTAATTTATGAAAGAATGAAATGAAATTCAAATTTAAACCAGAAACACTGAGATACATTGAATAAATGAAAAGAAATATAAGTTTAAAACAGAAACAACGAGATATAGTGAAAATGAAATTCAATTAATAAATATCAAACGCTGAAATTTGTTTACATGAAAAATGAAAACGAACTAGCTTGGGAAATGGTAGGTTATCTCTAAGAAGAAATGTAAAGAGCGCATGCCTCCTAAACTATGTTACAATGAGGCTCGATGGAATTTTCATCATGACGTAGCAATGAGAAACCCTAAATATCTAAAAACCTAACCCTAGGAGATGAAGCACCAAAAGGTATGGGCCCCGATGGGGTTAGTTGGAACGCCAACTTCCCAGGGTCATAACTTTGGCATACAATATTTGTTTGGTGTGCATGATAGCCATTAGAAAGGTCTATCCAAGAACAAAAAATATCAAATGCATCCATGTTTGATCATTTCAAAAAAAATAGTCATTCGGGGCTTCAAAACGAATTTGGAAGTTTAGGATACGAAATTACCAAAAAAAAAAAATTGAAAAATAGGAAGTTGTGCTAGTAAATAGGAAACTTATAGAAAATAATGTTGGGGGTCCAAGTGGAATAGGCGGGTGGACAACAATATCCACCTACATTAGTCCTCCTCCCTTTGCAAGTAATGGTTCCTAATGCATTGATTTCCTCCGTGAGGTGAGGAAACTTCTTGTAAACATGGTCCCTCGTGAACCACTTGACTTCATTCAAGAGCTAGGTGGATTTTACAACCTGATACAACTAAATCCTCTGTTGGCGATTGTTATTAATTTGTGTGTCCATGATACCATAAGCTATGTCCTATTCAATGCAATCTAGGTTGAGTTATGTTGGTCTCATCTGCTCAACAATGTATGATGTGTCGAACAATTGTGGAAAGTATGGTCAAAGGTGGTCCAAATTGAAAATTGGTTGTAGGCCAACGAATGAGGGGATACTTAGCTCAAAATCATTGTCACCCATATCCTTAGTGATCATGTAAGGCCTGTATAAGAGTGTTTGAAGCTTTTGATGGGTTATGGCAAGGCGTTCCTTCTACAAATATAACCAAACCTTATAACCCACTTGAAACTTATGTGGCACCCGATGTTGGTAGTGAAATTGTTTTTAATTAGCATTGGATTTATATAGGACATCATGAACTCGATGGTGGATGTAGTAAATGTGTTTAATAAACTTTATGGGCTTATTATCTTTGATTTGAACATGTGACAATTGTGTCTATGCAGTTATAAGAGGCATTGTAACATTAATGGGACACAATAAATTGAAATCTAAGGCCCACCTAAAAGGGGTTATGGCGAGTTGAGATATGGAGATATTTGTTATAGTTTTATTGTGCATAGGGGGAATCTCATCCCATTTTCATGGATTCTTATATTTGTACATGCGTTATATGTGCACTATCATCTTGTTGACGACCTTTGTGTAACCATCAGTTTGGAGGTGGAATTTTTTTGACTTGGTGAGTTTTTTGTCCAACAATGATCAAAGGCTTCACCAGAATATTCTTAGGAACCTTCTATCCCGATCTAATATAATGGTCTATGGGATCCAAAAATGTATCCATACTCATTTGAGGAAGAGACTGGCAAAGGATTTTGTTGCGATACTCTTCTTGTAAGTAGGAAACATGGCCATCTTAGAAAAGTTATCAATGACCACAAACACATAGTCGTTACCATTTTTGGTAGAAGGAAGTCTAGACATATAGTTCATGGATATGAATTCCCAAGGACGGCTAGGAGTAGGCATAGGAGTGTACATACCTTGCTTCTTAATATTTCGCTTAGCAATGGCATTATTAGTTAGTGCAGGATATGATATATTTTCCAACATCCTATCGAAGTTTTGGAGAATAAAAATACTTCTGCAGTACTTCCAATGTCTTTCCACACCAAAGTGTTTTGAAACCTGATTATAATGTTTCTCCCAAATCATCTTGGCACACTCTCTTGAGGGAACACAAAGATGTCATAGATAGCACAATATTCCATCCTAAAGGTGGAAGTCTTGAACTAGCTTTCCAACTATCAAAACCTTGTAGGTGGTAATGAATTATGAGTCATTTTCATATATCTATGGCCATCTTGATGTATCATGTCCATAAGGGTTGAGAAATGTGCTTAGTGCCATAATTGGGGGCTAGTTGAGGCATTCTATGACATGATTGGTGCTACCTTTCTTGTATTTAATGTTCAAATGGAATTGTTGTAGGTATGTGGACCATTTATGATGGCGATCGTTCTGCAACTTCCTTGTGTCTACATAAATTGAAGAGGCCTATAATCTATGTGGAAAATTGTCTCCTGCCACATAATATAATGTTTCCATTGCTGGAAGGCCTCCATGATAGAATACATTTCCTTATATTAGGTGGGGTACCTTCAAATAGTATCATAGAGAATATCACTGTGATAAGCCATTGGATTCCCTTGTTGAGTGATTATTGCAACAATATCATACTTGGAGGAATCTATCTCAATCTCACATGGTTGTTTCAGGTTTGGAAAGGTAAGGAATAGTGTATTGCAAAGGCAGTGTTTCAATTCAATGAATGCATTATGTTGTGACTTAGACCAAAAAAAAATTCTTTTGCTCCACCCTTAGTAACTTGACTCAGGGTCCAAGTGATATGAGAGAATTTGAACATGAATATATGATAGAAATTAGAAAGACCCAAGAAGTTGTGAATTTTTGTTAGAGTCATCGAGTTTGGCCCATCCCGAATGACTCAGATATTAGTTGGATCCACGTGCATACCTTGCTCATGAATTGTGTAGCATATATATTGGACCTAGTCCATTCCAAAGGATAATTTATCTAGGTTGGCACATAGCTTGTTCTAGTATAGGGTTTCAAGGATTTTTTAAATATGTCACAAGTTCTCTACCCAACTCTTATTGTAGATTAGGATATCATCCAGATATACAACAATGAATGAGATGGTGAAAGGTCGTAAGATGTCATCCATCACACTCATAAAAGTCGCAGCTACATTTTTTAAACCCAAGGGAATGACCAACCACTCAAGGGACCCCCCTTGGACTTGAAGGTGGTATTTCATACATCTGTGGGTTCTATTGGAACTTGGTGATATCCATAATTCATAATGATATTTTTGATGTACTTAGCCACCTTGAGATGGTCAAGAAGGGCATCAATATGTGGGATAAGGTCTCTGTTCCTGACCATGATTTTGTTCAATGCTAAATAATCAATACAGAGTCTCCAGGTCCCATATTTCCTCTTCATGAGTACAATTGGGCTCCCATACGGTGAGGAGCTTAGTCAGATGTGCCCTTTTTGTAGCAAATCCTAGATCTACCTCTTGATTTATTTGTTTTCCATAAGAGAGCAACAATATATTGGCCCATTAGGTAGAGTTTCATTGGGGGTCATATTAATCGAAAGCTTGACCTGACAATGCAAAGGTACCCCTGTGGGTGAGGAAAATAAGTCTATGTACTACTCCACACTAGTACAAATGAAGACAAAATCTGATATATATTCATCAGATATTTGACATATTATCGTCGACTCTCTAACACATTAGAGCTGAGCAACTCGTAACTATCATTGTGTCGAATAGTCGACACTTTATTAAGTGGCAGATATTTGATGGGGTGACACTGAATAGTCGATGCCAAAAATGGCCAAAAAAATCATGAAAATTATGACGCTTTGAGGTCAGTTTTGCGATGCCCACATGCGTCGGATATGCGGCGGGGAAAAATCCAGTTGCAATGCCCACATTTGACAGATATGTGATGATAAAATGTCAAATATCATTTCCATTAGATAGAAAAATGGTGAAGCTTTAATGTCATATGTTCGATGCATTATTTCTTTATTCTAACAGGACTCGACAGTTTGTTCTATCGATATGGATTAGCAAGTCGAGCGGTTAAGCATCAGGTAATCAACATTAAAATGAGTTTGTGCGATAGAACTGCTATAGCTCTGCCACCCTAGATGCCAAAAATGGTGACACTTTTTCATTGAATATTTGACCACTTATTAGTGTAGTCCGATGGGAGCATATAACGGTTTAGCGTCAGATAATAGATGGTACAACTAGTTTATGCGATGATAGTGTTATACCTCTGACGATTTATTCCATCAGTAGAGCATCGAATATCGAAAATTTTCATTTCCGATAAGAGTTAGATATTTGATGATTTTCATGTACTGTCGAATATATGACTAGCTTCTACACATTAAAAAAATAAAAATTTGACGGCGCACATTTCCCTATTTCTAAAAATGTTGTGTCATAAAGGATGAACATGACAATCATGGAGCGTGCAAGGTGCATGAGATTGCATGCAAGATTTCCTTTACAATTTTGGGAAGATGTTGTAGATATTGTTGTTTATATAATAAACAAAGGGCCTTAAATTTCCTTGGGTGGAGGTATTCCAAAGGAGACATGGACAAGTAAAAAGGTAAACTACTAAGTTTAAATAATTTTGGTTGTGAAGCCTTAGTCCACATTAATAAATAAAACATAACAAATATTGAGGAAAAATCAAAGAAATGTACCTTTATTGGATATGGTGTTAATGATTTTGGTTATCGCTTATATGATTATGAAAATCACAAAACCATTAGGAGCAGAGATGTCATATTCAATGAAAAGGTCTTGTATAAGGATAGTATGCATGAAAAGAAACAGAAAAAAGAAAAAATAGAATACATAGTGCTTGATGAGCTCATAGAAAAAGTAAAGGTGTCTGAAAATCATAATGATAAACAGCCACAACAACAACTACTACCACAATAGAAACAAGAACCTCAAATACCTAAAAATGGTGTCAAAATATCTACAAAGGCAAGTAGACCCCTTGAACGATACTCTCCTTCATTCTATTATGTATTGTTGACTACTTTTGGTAAACCTGAATGTTATGAAGAAGCAATGCAAGTAGAAACTGTGAAGAAGTGGGTGCTAGCCATGAAAGAAGAGATGGACTCCTTAGTGCATAACCAGACTTGGGACTTAGTCAGGTTTCCTATAGGTAAAACAACATTGTAGAATAAATGGGTTTACAAGTTGAAGGAAGAATATGGAGGTAGAAATATGTACAATTATAGACTTGTTGTGAAGGTGTTTGCACAAAATAAAGGTATAGACTTTGATGAAATATTTTCACATGTTGTTAAAATGAGTTCAATCAGAACTATTTTAAGTCTAGTGGCACCAAAGGATTTGCATCTTCAGAAGTTAGATGTAAAGACAACATTTCTTGATGGGGATTTGGAGGAAGAGATATATATGCAACAACGACAAGGGTATGAGATCAAAGGGAAGGAGAAATTAGTGTGCAAGTTGAAGAAGTGCTCGTATGTCCTAAAATAGGCTCCAAGAAAGTGGTATCAAAAATTTGAAAGGTTTATGTATGAACAAGGTTATATTAGATGTCACTCTTACCGTTGTTTATATCTTAAAAAGAAAAATGATGGAAACTATATTATATTGCTTTTGTATTTAGATGGCATCCTTGTTGCAGGGTCTAACATGTAGGAAATAAATGTGCTCAAAGAAAAATTGATAAAATAATTTGCAATGAAGGATTTCTATGCTACAAAACAAATCCTTGGCATGAGAATAACTAGATATGAGAAAAATCACAAATTAACATTGTCATGGAGTGAGTACATACAAAAGGTATTGGAAATATTTAATATGCAGAATGAAAAACTAGTTTGTACACCTTTGGCTAGCCAGTTTAAGCTAAGTAAGGAGATGTGTCCTAAGAATCAGGAAGAGATGTATTATATGTGTAAAGTTCCATATGCATTAGTAGTTGGAAGCTTAGTGTATGTAATGGTTTGCACAAGGCTTGATATTTCACATGCAGTGGAATTTGTTGGTATTTACATGAACAATCCAGGAAAAGAAAGGATGACAGTGAAATGAATTCTCAGGTATTTGGGAGGTACCACAAAGCAAATATTATTTTTTGGTGGTTCAAACATTTCTATACACAGATATGTTGATGCAGATGTGGCAGGTGATCGAGATGACATGAGGAGCACCACAAGGAATGTGTTTACTGTAGGTGGAACAACTATCAGTTGGGTTTCAAAAATGCAAATTGTTGTTGCAATTTCAAAAATGGAATCAAAGTATGTTGCTACTACAGATTCTAGTAAAGAAATTATTTGGTTGCAAAGGTTTATGGATGAATTGGGTAAGAAGCAGGAGATGGGTACATTATATAGTGACAACCATCGTTCCATTCATCTTGCAAATAACTCAGCATTTCATTACAATACTAAACATATACAACTCAAGTACAATTTCATACAGTTAGTGTTTGAAGATGGACAATTGAAGTTGGAAAAGATACACATTAGCTTGAATCTTGCAAATATGTTAACAAAAGTTGTAACCAGGGAGAAACTAAGATTCTGCTCAGTTTCAATTGGTCTTCAAGTATGATAATTAAGATGAGAAATATCCATGTCCAAATTAGAAGCATTGTCAAACAAATGAAGTAGTGGTGGAGTTTCTATAATTAGTCTCCAAGTGAGAGATTCACAGATGTGGAGCTTGATTATCTTCTTGATTCATAGGTCCCAGTCGTGTTGGACCCCAATTCCTAAAAGGGGTGAGAACGCCACACCTATGATAGTCATCTAGGGGGTCCAGGGGGGGTGACTACTTTTAAAGAGACCGCACCCCCCCCCCCCCCCACCCCTCCCCACCCCCCGTGATAGGGGTTTGGGGGTAGAGCCCCTTAAGCTAAAAGTAGATGAAAATTTCTCTTGTAAAATATTACAATTTTTTAGTCAATCTGGGACGTTCATTAGGTGAATGATCTTAATGTACTAGTTATGTTAATTTAAGGTTTGTTTCCCTAGAATGAAACCCTTGGTTTGTATGAGGGAATTGTATTGTGGCTGTGTATTACTATTATTTTGAGCGAGAGAGAGATAGAGGAGGTTGTATGAGAGTGAAGAGGAAATTAAAACAGATCTATTGTAGGTTATATCTCTTCATTTTGATAGATAATATAAAAGGAAGGAATAACTGTTTCTCTATGGACATAACCCAAATTGGGTGAACCATGTATATCTGTGTCTCTTTTTTTTATGTGTTTTTTCTGTTTGTGTTACTGTTGGGCCGTTAATATGCCATTATTATTATCACTTGTGAACGCTTATTCCACCCATTTCTACCATTCTTCATCACGTCATTTATTATAATTTATTATTTAAATCCATTTTATAATGATTTATGCTCTTATGAATGAATATTATTTATTCTCCTTTATTTCTAATAAATTGAGGATTATGCATGATTTTATCAATGAAAGTTTAATAAATTGGTTATAACATTATTCACCATTTTTAGCCTCCAAGATAATTTCCAGGTTGAAGATTTGATCATTAAAAGTGCCAACTCAGAAATTCGCTGGAATAAGAAGTGACAGTTTTGCGGTTGAGATTCTGAGCAAATGAAGATGAATCTGGAAAATCCGGAACATGGGTTTTGTCCAGAACGGACCCAATTAACTTTAATAAAGTATGGTTTGCCCAAATTCGGCTTGTACTAAGAGAAACACAGGGTTCTTTGAGCACGATTTTCTCAGATTTATTGTTACGGCCGTCCTCTAAATCTCAGCTGCAAAGCCAAATTCGTCTTGCTCTTGTTGAAAGATGGATGGAAATATATCTTCTTGTTGATCAATTGGTTGAAAACAATCTAATTTTGTAATAGAAATTATGATGTACTTATCTTTATTGTGACTTTTCTCTGATCTTTCTCTATTTAAATGAAAACATAGATCAGAGATGGGGATGATATGGGATGGATTCGAATGATGGAATTGAGGATGAATTAGAGAATTAGAATTGAGGATGGGAGAGAAAATGGATAATGGGTGAGAGATTGAGAGATTTCTTGTTGTAATCCACTGTAACTCTACTTTGATATTTTAATATAAATCTGGTTGCCATTCATTCTTTTCATTCTGAAGTAGCCTAGTAGCATCTGCTGGCGGCTAAGGGCCCAACCTCTGGTGGAGTATGTTGCTGCTGTGTATCATATCTTTACAATTGCTGCTGTGTGATGGTTTGATTTATTTTCTATTCTTTTGAATTGCATTATTTTACAGTTTCATGTTTTTATAGTGTGTTGTTAGAATATTTTATGGAATTATTTTATTGCACAAGTTGAGATTGAATCATGTGGCTGTTCTTTTCCATCATAACAGAGATTATTATCCTTTTCAACTTATATTGTTATGCTGTTCATTTCAAATTTAAAGCTTCGCTGTTCATTTCATATTGTTGGTTATTCGATTCCACTAATTAGAGTTTGCTGTTCAGATTTATTAAATATGATTCGTTGTTTAATTCCTTTAATTATAAGTTTGCTGTCCATTTACTTCGATATTTAGTTTGGTTGATTAATTGCAAGAGTTTGCTTTTAAGGAGTTTTCCTAGTTTACTTTCAATGGCAGCTTTAGTTTAATTTCTGTTTCCTTTTAATTGCTTTAAAGTAGGACTCTCAACTGTAGAGAACATTGGTTATTGCTTCCTCGTTCCTAGATTGATTGTCTTGTTCCGGTTTGATTTCAATTGCATCAATATCCAGAGGAATGAGTTATTGCTACTGTATCCTCGATTGATGGTTGTTTGAATGAATGATTTAGTTTAGAACATTTCAGTTTCTTGCTGTTCCAATTAGATTTTGTTTCCAGCTTTCATTTACTTTTGCATTTTAAGCACTATACTGCAAAACATTACTCTTGAGTAAATAGCCGCCTCAGACTGAGTACACTCTTGAAATAAAAAGTCGTCCCTGGGTTGATAATTAATGTAAAGGTAATTAGGAGTTAAAAAGACCCTTTTTATCGCTCCACATTTTGGCGCCGTTGCCGGGGAGAGTGTAGCCATTTCTAAAGAGTAGTGTGAATCTGATGAGTGCTTGCTAGGAGAGAATTGGGTATTAAAAACGGAAGGTAAGAACCTGCGTACGGAGCATGTAACAGCCCTGCTCCCCCGCCCGCTTTCCGGCAGATTTGTTAATTTTTTGTGTAGAAATAGATGTTTGAATTTTTGTGTGAATGACTTAAAAAAAAAAAAAATAGAAATTTTGAAAAACAAATCACATGATTTCATTCAAGTGGTGATGTAAGCACCACCCATTTCACTAACTAATTGACAGGAACATTGGAAGAAGGAGCTTTGAAGGAACACATGAAGGACATCTTTTGTTATGGTAAGAAACTGTCCAACATTTTTACTTTTGAATTTCCTGCTCAACTAATTCCACACCCTCACCGCAATAAACCAGTACAACATACTTACAGTGTTGAACTGCCAAATTTACCGACCCTTCCCACCCATTCTATCTCACATGCGCCATTAGAGAAAACTTACAATGAGATTCAGAATGTTTCAAATTCAAAAATTGTAGAAGCTATGGAAGAAAATGAGGTTTCTTGTAGGTTGCACCAACAAACCATTTTAAAAGCTCAAGAACTTCATGATATGATGGATATGGAAAATCAAGAAAATAAAGGATATATTGAAGATTGGTTTCACTCCATCACTTGTTTGCAACATTTCTCCACACTTCAACAATTTTTTACTCCATCTTTTCAAGGGAAGTTGGCTTCTCATACCCTAATTTTTATCAACATGTATTTTTCAAATTTGGGTATGTGCATACTAGAAGCCTTATTTCTAAAATGGTTCCACTGGAAATACTCTTATACATAAAAATATTCGATTCTCAAAGAAGAGTAGGATAGTGGAGAAAATAAAATAAAATAAAATAAGGACATAAATAAATGCATTTTGTTTTTTTGTAAAAATAGTTGTTTTTTTGTTGCAACACGCTATCGAAATCAACATCGGTGATAAATATTTCAATTTATTTGTGTATGTAGATGAATAATAATAGACATAATAAGTTCTAAAAACACTCATTTTCATTTTTATCACCAATTTGAAAAAATGCTTGAATATCATTTTTTTGGCTTGCGGGCTTGATGAACTTTCTGGAAAAACAATCGGGACAGTCATGTTTTGAGGGACCAAAAGTGAATATTTTTAAAAATTGTTTCTACCCTAGGTATCCCTTGATGTCTAATTTCTAACCCAATTTGAATCACTCAATTTGGTTTTGAAACGAAAAAGTTAGAGCCAAAACATTGACCAGATGTCTAGCGGGCAGCTCAGGAACAGAGTTGGGACAGTCAGTTTTTGGAGGCCTAAATGAATGAATTTTTAAAAACTGTTTCTATGGTAGATTCCCCTATGAATCTAGTTTACAATGCAATTGGAATCACTCATTTTTGATATCGTATGGGGAATTTATGATCAAAATACTAACTATTTATCGTAAATCAGCACCCTTAAAACTATGTCTTTCCGGCTGTTCCTTACAGTATTTGACCTATCAATTCTTCTTGTCTTCAAAACCTGTTTCTATTGGAAATAAATAAATAAATCTATTTTCATTTCAAATTTGAATCATTCGAATCCGACATCAAACGAAAAACCTATGCTTAAAACATTAACTGTTGATCTGAGCTGGGTAATTGAAAATGACTATGTTATGCAGGTTGTTCTAACTAAAATTGACATATCATATCATTGAATTTCTAAAACCTGTTACTACTGGAGATAAATCTTTGAATTATCTCTCATTTGGCTTTGGAATCACTCAATTTCGATGAAAAACAAAGAAGTTGTGATTAAAACATTGCTGGATAGTATGGTCGACCACTGCTCTCCCGCAGGTGACAAATAAATTTTACTTTGTTATTTTCTCAATGGATTTGTTATATAGAGTAACTACTTGTTGTTTTTTTGCATCATTCTTGGATTAGGGGAGCCCGATCACCTCTCTTTCTCCATGATTTAATGTTTTATTGCAGGTAGACACTCGCTTTTTTGCAGATCCTGGGAAAATAAAGAAGGTCAATGTATGGACGAGTGATTCTTGAAAAAAATTTAATGAAACAAAGGAATTTTATCCAAGTCATTACCCAACGGATTCATAATAGAAGAAATGAAGAATTGATTTCGATTTGAAGATTCATGTCTTGTCACTGCTGCCAAAACATTTTTCAAAAAGGATCATTTTTTTTACATAATATCATAGCTGTTGTAACTTAATTTACATATTGTTTTTAAATAAAATGTTGTTTCTTTTCTAATTTCTCTTATATTTTGTGTTTCAGGTGTTGCTTCATTCAAAGTGTAACTCATCCTCAGCATCAATGCCGTGAACAGCTAATTTATTTTTTTTGCATGTTTGCATTTTATGATTGTCCATTTTGTTGTTCCTTTCTGAATGGAACAGCACTTCTGCACTTTCACGTTTTGCTGTTCCTTTTCGAATGGAACAACACTTCTGCACTTTTGATTTTTGTTGTTCCTTTTCCAAAGGAACGGCACTTGCGTTTTTGCTGTTCCTTTTCCAAAGGAACGACACTTTTGATTTTTGTTGTTCCTTTTCCAAAGGAACGGCACTTGCGTTTTTGCTCTTCCTGTTCTAAAGGAACGACACTTTTAGTTTTTGTTGTTCCTTTCTCCAAAGGAACGACATTTGCATTTTCACACTTTTTTGTGTGTATTTTTGCCTTTTTGTGTGCATTTCCTTTGTTGTTCCCTACAAGGAACAACACTCTTTTTTAGTGTTTTTGCTGTTCCTTCAAAAGAGCAACACTTTGGGAGTATTTTCGAGAGCAACCCTTCCTTCCTCTTGTGGAATTATTCTTAGTTCATCTCAACCACATTTTACTGATTCCCCTTCATGGCATGAAGTGCACTATTTTTATGAGGACAAGAATTATGGATTCTATTGAAGCGAGCTAATATCATTCACATTATGATCTTTAACAGGACAGCTCCTTGATGATAGATTATTTTCAAAAGGGACACAATTATTTATATATTACTTTACTGCATTGTTTCCTGTTGAACATGATATTGATTGATCATTTTAATACCATGCTGGTTCCACCCTTCCTGGTTATAATCTTCTTTGTCTGTAATAAATGAGATTATGGGTATATTTTTTTTTTTTCTATTGACATGTTCAACTTCTTCCACCATCCCTTCTCTTAAGGAGTATTGAGCCTCCCTCTTTTTATCATAAAAATGTGTAATAATAACAAAATTTTGTTTGCAGATGGAGGATAGGGGGTCTCATTACGAGCCAGCCTACCATGTTCATAAGGCTGTAACAAAGTGACATTCCCATTATGGCCACCACACCAGGGTTATGATCCATTGGATAGTCAAATTATCCTTGGAACAGGAGGTCTCATCACGAGCCGGCCTGATCACTTTTGCTACATCCTAGTGAATGGCAGTGTGGTTATCTGGTTACCACGCCAGCACACTGGTCTCTTCTGTAAGAACAGCACTGAAACTCTCTAGTTATAAATTGAGGATTCTGGCTCATATGGGTTAAAAAGCAACCCTGCCGAGGCTATGGACGCCTGCTGGCAGCAGAGGCTATGCTTATGGTATTGAAGTTATATCTTATCGTCAATTATTACTATAATACCCTTTTCTTATTTTTTCTTTTTATCAGAGAAGTTATTTCCTTAATTTTTTTTCCTGTTTTGAACCTTTACGCATGAGAAATTGTTTTCAGATCAATCACATCATTTTTCAGCTAGAATACCGTCAGTAAAGCATCTTTTTGGCATATTGTCGTTCTTTTTCTTTTTCATAACTTATCATCAATCCAAAGCATCCTATCTCTTATTCATAACTATCTTTACACACTCTGCTCTCATTATAATCATAACTCTCGTTGTCCTATCATTGATATGTGTACTCTGCTTCATTTACTGATATATTGTTCATTCCCGTGCCTTGCCGTCAGCACAACACCTCTCATACGCTTTATGGTCATGGCATTCCTTTTCCAATTGGAGGGGGGAATGTATGCATTATGGGATTGCATGCGATATGATTACTGCACTCTGCCATCACTTGTTGATTTGCCAAAATATTAGTATTACATGTATACATAAGTTTTTCTGATTGAAATTTTTGCATGCATCTTATCTATTGCTTACACTATGGATTCAAGAACATTGTATGCCAAATAGTGCTTTGTTTGCGGGAAAACAACAAGTATGGGCAGAATTCTATTCATAGCATGACCACACTATTGCACTTAACAGAAGAGGCTCGCGCACGTGAACAATTCTTCAGACATGATGTGCTTACCTGGATTCCACCTTTTGTATCACTTTTAGCACCAACTCTGCCTACATCAACTTCAACAAATGCCAGTCCATATATGTCATTCCACATTTTTCTTTTTGGAGGTAAAACTTGAGGTAAAATAGCATAATTTTCTGATTTATTACAAATTTAGGATAATTTACTGAAATCCATTTTGAGCATTATTTATCATCCTTCATTCCACATCTTTACCACTTCCCCTTTTTCAGCGGCATATCATTTTTCAGTTTGGGGGAGTGTTGCTTTCATTCATTTCTTTCTTATGACTATGCCATTCATATTCTTTATCATCCATTGCTATTCTTATTCATTCTCAACACCTCCCTTATTCCATGTTGTTTTACACCAAGCATAGCATTCAACAGCTGCTAGCAACCACCTCTATTTGTTTTCTAGCATCGCATGAGGGCATGCTAATTTTTCAGAGCGGGGGAGGAATTGCTACGCATGATGGATGTTTTCTATTTTCTTTCTCATTTAAGGCATACAATTTCAGTGTAGAAATTGATTTCTATAATATGAACTCAATTTTTGTGATTTTTGGAAAACACAGACATATCATTAATACAAACCCAGACAATTTCAGGATAAATTGGTTCATAAAATTTCGGAAATCATGCACTCTCAGCTACAGTCATTTTGTTTATATCTCATGATCCATGTATCAAAACAGTCTGATTTTTGGATCATAAAGGCATTCATATATTATAAATTTACTTGCCAAATTTCAACAAAAGCTGGTTTGTAGTTTTTGAGAAAATGGTTAATGAAGTTTGCTGTTACTTATATCATATTTTGTTGCAACTTCATATATACATATAGTTGAATGTCGATATAAAAATTGTTATGCCTTCATCAAGATTACTAAAAGTGAATATTCATTAATTAAGGAAGAATTCATTTGTTCTATCCATTTCATGAGCTGAGATGAACATATTTTTTATTGCTTGGTTAACACATGGGTTTTTGTCTTTGGGTTGCATGGGGACATGCAATATATTCATGTTTTCGTTGCATGAGGACATGCAACATATTGAGTGTGGGGGTATGTTGGGCCGTTAATATGCCATTATTATTATCACTTGTGAACGCTTATTCCACCCATTTCTACCATTCTTCATCACGTCATTTATTATAATTTATTATTTAAATCCATTTTATAATGATTCATGCTCTTATGAATGAATATTATTTATTCTCATTTATTTCTAATAAATTGATGATTATGCATGATTTTATCAATGAAAGTTTAATAAATTGGTTATAACATTATTCACCATTTTTAGCCTCCAAGATAATTTCCAGATTGAAGATTTGATCATTAAAAGTGCCAACTCAGAAATTCGCTGGAATAAGAAGTGACAGTTTTGCGGTTGAGATTCTGAGCAAATGAAGATGAATCTGGAAAATCTGGAACATGGGTTTTGTCCAGAATGGACCCAATTAACTTTATTGCAGAACGGTTTGCCCAAATTCGGCTTGTACTGAGAGAAACGCAGGGTTCTTTGAGCACGATATTCTCAAATTTATTGTTGCGGCCGTCCTCTAAATCTCAGCTGCAAAGCCAAATTCGTTTTGCTCTTGTTGAAAGCTGGATGGAAATATATCTTCTTGTTGATCAATTGGTTGAAAACAATCTAATTTTGTAATAGAAATTATGATGTACTTATCTTTATTGTGACTTCTCTCTGATCTTTCTCTATTTAAATGAAAACAGAGATCAGAGATGGGGATGATTTGGGATGGATTCGAATGATGGAATTGAGGATGAATTAGAGAATCAGAATTGAGGATGGCAGAGAGAATGGATAATGGCTGAGAGATTGAGAGATTTCTTGTTGTAATCCACTGTAACTCTGCTTTGATATTTTAATATAAATCTGGTTTCCATTGATTCTTTTCATTCTGAAGTAGCCCAGCAGCATCCGCTGGCGGCTAAGGGCCCAGCCTCTGGTGGAGTATGCTGCTGTTGTGTATCATATCTTTACAATTGCTGCTGTGTGATGGTTTGATTTATTTCCTATTCTTTTGAATTGCATTATTTTACAGTTTCATGTTTTTATAGTGTGTTGTTAGAATATTTTATGGAATTATTTTATTGCACAAGTTGAGATTGAATCGCGTGGCTGTTCTTTTCCATCATAACAGAGATTATTATCATTTTCAAATTATATTGTTATGCTATTCATTTCAAATGTAAAGCTTCGCTGTTCATTTCAGATTGTTGGTTATTCGATTCCACTAATTAGAGTTTGCTGTTCAGATTTATTAAATATGATTCGTTATTTAATTCCTTTAATTATAAGTTTGCTGTCCATTTACTTCGCTGTTTAGTTTGGTTGATTAATTGCAAGAGTTTGCTTTTAAGGAGTTTTCCTAGTTTACTTTCAATGGTAGCTTTAGTTTAATTTCTATTTCCTTTTAATTGCTTTAAAGCAGGACTGTCAACTGTAGAGAACATTGGTTATTGCTTCCTCGTTCCCAGATTGATTGTCTTGTTCTAGTTTGATTTCAATTGCATAAATCTCTAGAGGAATGAGTTATTGCTACTGTATCCTCGATTGATGGTTGTTTGAGTGAATGATTTAGTTTAGAACATTTCTGTTTCTTGCTGTTCCAATTAGATTTTGTTTCCAGCTTTCATTTACTTTTGGATTTTGAGCAATATACTGCAAAACATTACTCTTGAGTAAATAGCCGCCTCAGACTGAGTACACTCTTGAAATAAAAATTCGTCCCTGGGTTGATAATTAATGTGAAGGTAATTAGGAGTTAAAAAGACACATTTTTATCGCTCCACAGTTACTGCAATATTTTATGTGTTCCATTGCTCTGTAATATATAATTTTCTAACATAGTCAGCTCGATGTTATACCATTTTCCAAAATTCATATCCTGGCTCATGGCCATGTTCGTTAAAGAGAAGAATTTTTGTATTTCCTCCATTAGGGAGAAAATTCTAGAGGTCACCCCTGAATTAATACATAACACCTTCCTTTACCCGAAATCCCCAAATTTGGAGAATTTTATAGAAAACACACTCCTATATTATTAAATTAGGCTCTCAAATGGAGAGAAATAGGTCTTTTACCAACTACTATTGACCCCAAATTCCCAATTTCCTGCCAACTTTAAAACCCTTCCCATTTCCTTATTTTCAAAACTTTTGCAACCCATCCTCTATGCTATCCTATGGCTATTCAGGGATGAAAATACAACAAGTGTCTCCAAAGTAGCCTTAGGGATTTTACATAAAATGATGAAGTCATATATTTTCCTTGACATTCCCTCTTTCCCGACAGAAGCCATCAAGTTCAAGTGCAAGCAATTCTACCAGACCTCCTCCTTTAGTTATTACTCCATATTTGTTTCCTTATTCCTTTACACTCATGTGGAATAATTCGAGTACCTAGGCTTCAGTATTGTAGACCCCCATAAATAGATGAAATTTGTGGTGGATTGGGACAACTCTTTGAAGAAGAAACTCAACAACAAGGGGTTTTCACACTTTCTCTCTACTTTCATGGCCACTACTTATAGGACGGGAAAATATTTTGACAGAAATTGGGAAAGTGACATTAGAGCGACCAAACCCATTGTGTGGCCTGGGGAAGGAGTCACTGACCTTTGACGGAGATTATTATTTATATAATATTTACATTATTAGAACTAAGAGTTTTTAATGTTTAGTGATTTAGTTTTTCAAAATAATCGAGTTCCAAATCTATTATTCCTTCGGTGTACTTTTGCACCTTTAGGAGCAATTGGTAGTATTTTTATTAAATGCCTTATTAAATTATTTGAACATATAACAACCAACTTCGTACGTTATTAATCACCTTATTATTAATTAATATATATTAAAGTAGGAAATATCGTAATCTGGAACAATTTAGGTACTTTTTATTAAGATAATTTACATGGTGATTCGAATCAGATATTTGAACCATAATTTTTTCATGAGATCTCAATTGCCAGCTATTAAGACTTCTGTAGAGTATTACTAAACGACTAATATTTGTACAATTCAAATTTTCATGCAATTTCAAATTCGAATTTCCAAAAGAAAATTGGACAATAAGTTGTGCGAATACGAAATGATTGAACTATGTTTTGTTGGTTTTGTTATTTCCATCTCTTCTCCTTTACGTCACTGGCCTTCCCTACTTTTTATTCCTTCGGTCATACTCATGTTCCTCCATTGTTTTTAAATATCATGTTTTTTCTTTCTTCGGTCACACTAATACTTCTAGCTTCCATCATTACCAATGCCAAAATGTTTTATGTGTTATTCTCACTTTTTCTTTTTTTCAGTCACACTCTGTGAAAAGGGAAAAAATGGAGAACTGACCACTACTCACCCTATATTTACTTAGATTAATTTTTGTTCCTATTCACCTCCTCACCTTCCATAATATTATTTGTCTGCAAATATCTACTACTTAATTACTTCTTCTCTCTTTGCAATTTTATTTTCCATAGCTTTGCCGTTGCAAAAGATACGGAGGCCATTTTCACTGGAGCAATAACCAACATCATAAGCAGTGTTGTTATTTCTCCACTCTTCCAACTCATAGATGATGTGTTTCACTTAGATTAAAACACTTACGATTTTCAAGAGAAGCTAAGTAGTGATTAGAAAAATATTGACATAAAAAATGGGCCTCAAAACAAAAATGTACATCCAAAATCAATTTTGTAAGAACCAATAGGATTCAAAATGATGATGTAGACCATGGGATTATTTACCATTTTTGAGTAAAAAAAAACCATTTTTTCAACTTATTTCCTCACAGTTCTACGGAAGCACATTACATCTGCAATCAAATTTCTCATCCAAGGAGTACCCATGTTATATACTTCTGATAGACCCACTACATGCAAAATGAGAAAATGCATAAAAAATGTCATTTCACATGGAAAAAGAATAGAAGCCACCATACAAGACAAAAACAACCTCCAATGATCTTATATATTTCCTTTATGGAAAAAGAATGTAATATTCCAAAAATTCAGCCTTCATCTAAATGGAATATTATAGTTTGTTTTATCACTAGGTAGATGAATAAGTGGGTGGGGAGGCCCATAAAACCCCTTTAGAAGGAATAATAACACTCCTAATGTGAAAGGAGGAAGAATAACCAGCTGGATAAAGCACCTTGGGTGTGAACAGGGATTGGATCATGGTGATTCAGTCAACTTTGACTAAATCAACAGCACTGTCATGGAGGAGTGGCCTTTATGATGAGACATTGCAGTTTTAGTGGAGGACAACTTGCATGAGCTTGGTGGCAAGTATGGATGGGACCCAATGTGAGTAGGCTCACATTCTATATATGGAGGGGATGGCAGACATTGTTATTCATGTTTGAGATTATTATTTGATATTGGTTTGTTTATACTTTTGCTTCCTCTTGCTGTTTAGCAGGGTTGTTTTGCTGTTTAGCACAAGGGTGTTCCTGATCGAGAATCCATACCTCATCCTTAGGGAAGGAGAGGTTATTTGAGCTACATTTCCTCATTCCAACATTCTAGCCAAGCTACCTCCTTCAGCTACAATGCAGTTTTTGTTTAGAGATGGGTTGTGTTGCAAGGTGCAGTAAAGGAGGATCACATAGAGCTATTTCTGGGCTTGTTTTTCAGTGGAGAGGTAGCCTATCCATTGGAGGATCAACAAGGAGGGCTCTTAGGAATATTTTCACATCTCTGGCATCAGGCCAACCATCTACCATCCCTCACAGTGCAGTCACAATTCTGAACTGCGTTATTTTTGGAGGCAATTGCTGAGAGGGTTCATTGAGCTCATCAGGAGGGTCTATTTCTTAGTAGAGGGATCAGCTTTTTATTTAGAAATACTATTGGAGGAGGACATCATCATTTCAGATATTTCATAGTGTAATTTTATTCAGATCTAGTTTGCAGTGACATCTCAACCCCAGGGTTATTTTTCGCATTGTATATTTCTTGGTATTTCTAGCAATATTTTCTGGGTTGGATAGAAATCATGTACTAGAGCCAACATCTTCTTTTCTGGCAATTTATTTTGTTTCTATCAGCCATATATCATTTATGTATGTTTACAATAGTAGCTACACTGATATAGATAGTGTTGTCATTTCTCTTCGACATTTTACATAGTTGCAGCAACTCATGTGCTGATTGTTTGATCATTGGAGGAATGTTCTTATTGCTTGAGTGGCTTGTCCCTCATGATATTTTTGTATATTGTTGCTGATATCTTAATAAAATTATGGCTGCATATCGATCCCTCTTATGACATGTTCATATTTTCTGTGTTTTACATTATTATGTGGAGTGTAAAAACTCTGGTAAAATTGAATAAGTATATATTATTATTGATAAAAGATTAGATGATTACAAGTGGGGATCACCAAGGCTTTAAATACAACCTTATGGTGTCCCTTGGCGAAGAGGCATGATATTTGATCATGCCCTTCCACATTAGTAAACCTAAGACAACCATATTTAACTAATATTTAATAAATTATACATAACATTGCCCCTCTCTTAAAGATGCTTTGTCCTCAAAGCATGTGTAATGATGGGTGTTGCTGACGAAATGCTGCAGATTCCCAAGAGGCTTCTTCTATGGGAAAATCCTTCCATTTTATTAAATATTCGATAATAGCACGAGAGCATAGCTTCTTTTCTCGGGTAGATAGGATACTTTCGGGCTCCAAAATGATCCTTCCTTCATCATCCAAAATTGGAAGTGGTGTTTGGGATGACTAATGGTCACCTAGTCCTTTTGTTAAGCATGACACATGGAAGACGTTGTGAACACGACTTGTATCAGGAAGGCTCAACCCATAAGCGACTTGATTGATCTTTTTGATAATTTGATATGGACCATAGAAATTTGGAGCTAATTTATGTTTCCCTTTTTGTTTCAGGGACAACTACTTGTATGGTTGGAGCTTGAAAAACACCCAGTCTCCAACTTCAAATGATCTCTCAGTTCAATTATGGTCATTCTATTGCTTCATATGATTCTGTGCAATATTCAGATTTTCTTTTAGAACTTGGATGACCTTTTGGTGTTCTTATAGCTGGTTTTTAACTGCTAACAAATTTGATTGGACTAAAGAAAAATATTTCCACTTTGAGGGCTCGTATCCATATAAAGCTTGGAATGCAGTCATTTTTGTCGATGCATGGTAAGTAGAATTATACCACCATTCAGCAAGATGCAACCGTTGAACCCACTTATTTTGTTTTTCCATAGCATAACACCGTAGGTAAGCTTCCAAACATTTATTGACAACCTCTGTTTGCCCATATGTTTTAGGGTGATAAGCTGAGCTCATGTTGAGGTAGGTTCCGATATGTTTGAACAATTCCTTCCAAAAATTTCCTTTAAATTTGGTATCCTTGTCATTAACAATGACTTTCAGGAAGCCGTGTAGTTTATAAATATGTTTGTAGAATATATCCGCAATTTTCTTTACAGAGTCTATTTTCTTGATAGCGATAAAGTGAGCATATTTAGTGAATCTATCTACTATGACGAAGATCTTATCCTTCCCATCAGATACAGGTAATCCTTCAATAAAATCCATCGATATTTCTTCCCATTTCTAAGTCGTAATATTTAAGGGATGAAGTAACCCAGGTGTCATAATATTTTCGCTTTTATTTCTTTGACACTTGTCACATTCTGCAACATACTTTTGAATATCGTGACTCATACCCTTCCAAAAAAATGATTGACATGCATTATAATAGGTTTTAAAATATCTTACATGCCCAGACGACATGGAATCATGTGATTCATTGAGTATTTTTGATATAAACTTGGATTTGGACTTTAGATAAATTCCCCTTTGTACCATAAGATATCATTCTTCCACTCAAATTTTGAATTTCCTGGGAGATTATTGATTATAGCCAACATTTACGGATCTTTGGCGTACTCACTTCTAATCTCATTAAGCCATTCAGGCACAAAATTGAAACTGCAAGTAGTGTTGATTCTTCATCTTTTTTGGACAGGGCATCTACTACTACATTGTCTTTTCCTTTCTTGTGTAATATCGCCATGTCGAAAGCGGCAATCTTCTCGATCCATTTTTTTTGTTCTTCATAGAGTTTTTTTTGTTGAAGGAGATACTGAAGACTGTTATGATCTGTTTGGATGGAAAATTTACTCCCTAACAGATATTGTCTCCATTTGGCCAATGCATGCATAATTGCGAGCATTTCCTTGTTGTATGTGGACTTGAGACGCTCTCGTTTATTTAGCTTTCTACTTTCAAAAGCAATTGGGTGCTCTTATTGCATTAATACTGCACCAATACCAAATCCAGAGGCATCACATTCGATGATAAATGGTTTATAAAAATTGGGAGTTGCCAATACTGGTGCATTAGCCATTACTTCCTTCAAATCTTCAAAACACTTCCTTGCTTCCTCATTCCATTGAAATGCTTTTTTCTTTAAAATATTTTTAAGAGGTGCAGTTCTATGTGCATATTCTTTAATAAATCTTTGATAGTATCCCATTAATCCTAAAATCCCTCTGAGCTTGGATACATTCACTGGTTTATTCCATTCCCATATAGCCTTAATTTTAGAAGGATCCACTTTTACCCCTTCATGGGATATTATGTGTCCCAGATATTCGACTTCTTCTTTTCCAAAGGTGCATTTGGAATTTTTAGCATAAAATTGATGATTTTATAATAATGTGAGGACTTTATCCAAGTATTGTAGGTGCTCTTTCCAAGCTTTGCTATTAATCAAAATATCATAAAAAAATACTAGTACAAATTTCCTAAGATATGGTTGACATAATTCGTTCACAGTCGCTTGGAACATAGCTGGTGCATTTGTCAACCCAAACGGCATTAATTTAAAGTTGTAATGACCTTCATGTGTTTGAAATGAAGTTTTTGGTATATCTTCCAATCTAATTCTTATCTGGTAATAACCTAACCTTAAATCTAATTTAGAGAAGTATTTTGCGCCATGTAGCTCATCTAGCATATCATCGATAAAGGGAATTGGAAACTTATTTTTAATTGTTATCTTATTTAATCCTCTATAGTCAATGCATAGCCGGAACGGTCCATATTTTTTTCTTACCAATATAACCGAGGCAGCATACAGACTCTTTCTTTTTGAGATGACCCCACATTTTAAAAGGTCTTGGATTATCTTCTCAATTTCAGTTTTATGGTGATGCAGGTAGCGATAAGGCTTGATTTCAATAGGGTCTGATCCTACCTTGACTTCTATTGTATGTTTGATTTCCCTATTAGGAGGCATTTTCATTGGTAGGTCTTGGAATACTTTTTCATGTTTCTGAACTAGTGCTTGTACCTCTAGTGATTCTTCGTGGTTCCTTTTTGTAGATAACATTTCTAACTAATGACATTGTACTATATCGGCTGGCAATCCTTTTCAGATCATCTTCATCATCTAGGATGATGATACGATTTGATTTTCTGGGGCTTGGAATCCATATAACTTGTGCTTCTACCCTTCCCACTTAAAGCTTATAAAATGCTTCTGATGGTTGGCAGAATAAGTACCTAAGAATTGTAGCCATTGAATTCCTAAGACCACATCTACTCCTCCTAGTGGTATGACATAGAATGGAGATTCTAAACTAAAGTCTTTAATCTGTAATTTGACTTTATGGCATTTCCCTACTTGCCCAATCTTCTTACCATCGGCCACCATTACCTTCATATTAGGCATGGGAAAATTAAATATGTTGAGTCTTTTGGCCATGGTTGAATCTAGAAAATTGTGGGTACTGCCAGTGTCAATGAGAACCATTACGTTCTTTTTCTTAATATGTCCTCTTAATTTTAGTGTCTAAGGTTGTGATATATCTATCATGGCTGATAATGAAACTTGTGGAATGCTTTCATCATCTACTTCTGGAGAGAACTCTGGGGTGTCTTATATTCCTTCTACATCTGAATCATCATTGTTAGAGTCACTAGTTGCTTCAAAATTATACAGATTTTTTTCTTTTCCATTAGCACATCTGTGCTTAGAGTCCCACTTTTCGCCACAACGTTTGCACTTGCCCTCTCTCATCCTTTGTATTTCCATGTTAGATTTGTCTCCTTCATGAAGGTGTGGTGGAATGTATTTCATATTATCTTCTTTTGTAGATTGAGGAAACCTTCATCTCGAATACACTCTTTCTGGTTATGACCAAGATAACCTTTAAAATTTCTTTTCAGTAGCTTTTGCTTTTAGCCTTGCTATTTCTACTGACGTAATGTCGTGAAGTTCGAGCTCTTCTTGTATATGGATTTTAAGTCCTCAGATGAAAGACTAGATTAGATGAGATTCTGACAATCCCGGTACTCGTGTCGCTAAGGTCTCCCATTCTCAAGTGTATTCATCCACATCTCCCTTTTGGCGTAATTTGATGAATGTTGAAAAAAACTTTTCTTCTTTTATACCTTGGAATATTTTAAAGAATGCATCCTTAAATTTCGTCCAACTAATAGCAATGTCATATTTCTCCATGACATATACCAATTATATGCTTCTCCTTCCATTTTCATGGAAGTGTGCTTAATTTTTTTGTCATCACTTTTAATGTCATAAATCTCAAAATATTATTTTTCTTTATTAAGCCATGCAACGCTATTTTTTTCATTACCGTCAAACTTGGGTAGCTCGACTTCTGATTTTCGTTGATATGCTAATGGTGGAACGAGAAGTGGATATTGATTAGCAAATGCATTCCAGAGCTGCTTATTTTGAGAATCTACATTACTATCTTCGTGATGATGTGGGGAATCGGTTTTTTCCTAATGCTCTTCTGAGTTCCCTGAATCTGCGGAATTGTTATGTTGATTTTGTTCCATATTAGGGAATATGGGTTGTTGTGTCTAGCTTATCTTCTCGTAGAGTTATGTCATCTTTTGCATTGCTTGGCTATGATTTTCTGTGGCCTCGTGATGATTTAGCCACATTTGTCTTTCTATTTGATTCGTCGTATCTTAAAGCCTTTTTATATCGTTGGAGTTTCCTGCAACTGACCCCTCGAGATCAACTAATCTTTTGCCAAAGTCTTTGGAATTATTATTGATCTATTTCTCAAGATCCAGCAATTTTTTTTGGAATTTGGCCATCGACATTGATGATGTCATTGAATGCGTATGTGGTGGTGAACATTTATTTGCCAGTTTTTTCTTCCCCTTTTTTTTTAATTTAAATTATTATTATTATTTT